>JAOVVB010000050.1:8112413-8126435 GCA_028570985.1 Heterobranchus longifilis
AGACAGGCATACATAAGTATTTCCTCCTATTGTCCTATTGACTATCTTTAAGATATTTGTGTAGTTTCAAATGTGTTCAGCCTGTACAAGACTCACCTGTTCCCTGATCAAAATCCTCACCAGGAGCTGTCCAGCTGAGCAACATGGTGTCCCCCTGGATTTCAGCAATTAGATCTGTGATCTTGCTTGGAGGGAAGTTTGAAACTGCATCTGCTTCCACCACAAAACTCTCCCCAGTTACTGTTCTGGTAAAGCTGCCCACGTCTACTGGCTGCACATTCACTGGGGGCTTAGGAGGGTTTAATTCCACTTCACCTGTAAAGAGAATGCAAATTAGTGCTATATTTTGAATTATTCAATTAGTCAGTTGTTTAGTTATTCATTTCAAGTTATGTAAATTATATAACTATATAAAAACTCAAATAAAATCTGCTCATATAGGCAAGTGAACTCTCTGAAAAAAAATGCAGTGTCAAGCCCTAAGTCAGTGGTCAAGCAAATGCAATACAGTAACAGAGATTGGTAGTGATTTAGATCAACAGAGAGAGAGTTTAGACCTGTTTAAGTTGTAAATTTACCACTGTTTACGATTTTACACTAGTGAACACACATGACTTCACTATGTATGGACTTTATTATTATTATTATTAGTAGTAGTAGTAGTAGTAGTAGTAGTAGTCGTAGTAGTATTTATTTATTTATTTTTAAACGTAAGAAAGTTTTAAATAAACAAGTTTTATTAATTACAGCAAATTAGAGGCAAATAGACAGGTATTAGGTATTGGTGAATTTGTCTAAATGGTAGATACTATTAGGCATAATAGTAGACAGGTCTGACTCAGTGAGTAATAGTAGATGATACTTGCCATCAACAATAAATCCAGGGACATATAGGGCACTACTGTATCTGTCAAAGGAAAACTGGACTCTTCCATGTTGATTTTCCACTCTCACTTTTAGATTGTATCGTCCACGTTTTAATTTTGTAAAATATCTGGAATAGACACCATCGTCTTTGAAAGCATCCGCTCCTGTAAAAGTAAAAGCCAGCAAGGAAAGTATGTTATTTTGTGGAGGTTGTGTTTAATTTAATCATTTGCTGAGGAATTATGATTCCTGCAAATAGACATTTGAGACTGGTACCTGCTCCATTATCAAGCAGCTTCAGTATTTCTGAGCTTCCAGTATCTGACTCCATGGTTGCCAAAACCCTAGATCCAAGCACAGGAATGTAATTCTGACTGACCTCAGCCAACACGACCATGGGTTTGGTGCCGTCACTGGATTGCTGGTTCATTCTGGCCGTAACCATGACTGGGTAAACATCTTCACGAGCTGCACGACTCATTACTGTTAAACTCATTTGCTGAGCATGTGTGTGTTTATTGAAGAAACTGTATTCCCAATTTCCTGGCTGCAAAATAGGTTATGAAAATGGTGTGCATTGTTTTATCACCTGTTTTCTCTTAGTCTGTTTTCTATTACATTTAAACTTAATACAAAATACTTTATCAAAATTACCTCTGCAGTTCCTGGAATAGATAAAGTGATTGTGTTTACAATGTCAGTGGTGTTTCTCTTCTCATAAACCAAACCACTTGGTGACTTTATATAAACAACGGGTGCGTTTATTTCATAAATTAATATAAAGGTGGTGTGGTTCCCTACAGTCCAGTCAATGGGAACTGTTCCATTGAACCAATTTTCAACATTCTTTCCAGTACTTTCAAGCTGTTCGGAAAAGAGTAAAAAATATTATTTAAATACACAGACTTGAGAAACCCAATTTTTTCCACTGTGTGTGTATCTTACTAACCTGAATGGGTTGTGTGATGGGATTTCCATCAAACATTGTCATTGAGGAAAATGCATCCATAAGCTGGTTGGAAAGTATAGTCTCATTGGCTATGATAAACTTTCCATCTAATTAAATGATAATCAAAATCAGGCATTTTAGAATGTAATACAGCAAATGTGGTACAGTGCTTATATTTAAGCTTGGTCAGTACTGTGCACTAGATTTAAAACTGACACACTGTGGAATGCTAAAGCATCCTGGCAATGTGGAAATGTTGTCTGTTACATGCAACTTGTTGCAAAAATACCTGTTTGATTTGCCATGATTCTCAGTGCAATGTCTGCAATTGGACCAAGTGCTATTGTGTTAATAACTGCACCACTTTGTACAGCTTCGTCTAAACAAGCCTGAACATCATCACCTGCTTCACCATCTGTCAGAAAAATTATTTCATCTCCTATTGTTTTACCATCATCTCCTTGAAGAGCC
The DNA here is from genome assembly GCA_028570985.1 of Heterobranchus longifilis. Classification (NCBI taxonomy): domain Eukaryota; kingdom Metazoa; phylum Chordata; class Actinopteri; order Siluriformes; family Clariidae; genus Heterobranchus; species Heterobranchus longifilis. Next base: position 8,114,701 of record JAOVVB010000050.1, read on the forward strand.
TGAAATTAAAAAGACATTGTTAGCAATCACCACAGACAATGTTTTAGTCAAATGTGACTAAGTCAATGCATGAGAGAACAATAGGAGTTTTCCTCTAATTCTTACCTCTAATCCTTTTCTTAGTCCATCACAGATTTGTGTACCCCCACCTGCTGTATTTGGCAGCATGTTAATTAGACTTTCTCTTGTAGTCTCATTGATTAAAGTCAGTGGGCTTAATATTTGAGCTGCGGAACTAAAAGTCACAAGACCCACATACTCTTCTTCATTTATGATTTGGCTTATAAAAAGTGTAGCAGCTTGCTGTTGTAGTTTGATTCTTCCACCCTTTAAAGACAATAAACAATAAAACATTAACCATTTTCTATCTATACATATAACAAAACTATAAAGTTGGTGTATCTGTACATTGAAGATATTTGCGGAAAAAATTATTTTGGGGGACGTAAGCTGGGCAATAGAACACATCGAGATTTTTTGTCTGCCAGTTTGTCTGTGCATGTATAAAAACTACTGAGCGAATTTCAATGGGGTTTTCACAGGTGCAATCAGCCCACAGGAAGATATGCTATAGTAATTTGGAATTTAAATATCATTAAAAAAAACTTGAAAAAAATCTATAGTTCATCTCTAAATTCAAAAGGTGGAGCTGTAAATGTTTTAATGCACACTTATGAGTATGCAATTGAAATCTACTTAATAAATGTGATTTTACACCTTCATTCCATGCATCTTCATTTTTATTTATTGGAAAGTTGTACTTTTTATGCATAAAACTATGAACACATTTAAAGTAAGCTATAAATGAAGCATGTGAGTGCTTAGTCAGATTATTTTTTAACTATGTTGCACAACACATCAAATTAACCAAAGAGGTCTCAATTGTATTAATTCGACATAATTCTAAATGAAAAGTGTCTACACCCCGCATACACATGACCATGGATTAGCATTTCATGTTGAACAAAAGCCATATTTTTTATTTTGCAGTGATTTATGTGAGAAATATAACTGGGAATATAAATTCAGCAATGTAAGGCTTTATATTAGTAATGTATGAGATGCTATGCTCAAGGATTCGCACATGGTTTGTAAAGTAAAGCGCAGCAACACTATTTGTGTTTAAAATAAGTCTATTAGTATGGCGGCAAAGAAAGCCAATGAATAAAAAAAAAACAAGGGTAAAGCATGAAAGTAGTAGTAGTTGTTCTTAACATTAGGTTTGTATTATATATATTTTCTTTAATAATATAGAAATTTGCTACAATATGAGTAAACCTTACTGACATCTGATTCAGACTATCGTCATTAAATTTAACATACAATCATGCTTCCTGAGATATCAAGGACGAGACAGACGACCCGAGTTCCTCTCCTTATGATGTTGATTTTTGGAGGTGGTGCGGATTGAAGAGGATTTAGATTGCGAAGGGAGATTGCATCTACTGAGTCCTGAAAGATTACTGTACGTGTTGCTTTTCCACACTTGTTATTCTGCTCATTAATGACATTGATGTTATGATCCTCTTCTTGACAAAATGCCCTTACCTGCAAAAAACATTACAGTGCTTTTAATGAAGACACCAAGCAAAAAGGAGGTCATTCCTCACTATATTAAGTAATGAATACCTACCACAATCATCATAACTTTTGTCATTATGCATTTGAAAATATGTAACTGCTAAACTCACGGAATCTATACTTTGCATGAACATTATTGAGGCATTTGTATTTTGATCTTTATCTGGAAAGAATTGACAGCTGGATGTGGGTAGGCCATCTTGACCATTCTGACAGGGTTTTTCAATTCCATTGATAACTTCATACCACTTGCCAGAAATCTTATCTGTACACCTGAAAAAATAAAAGTAAAACAATAGTGTGAAAAGGAAATGTAACATATTATTGACAGATGTTTGTATACAGCATATTATATTACATTCAATAATTTATAATAATGTATTGGAAATGTGATGAAAAAATTTTACCTTTTTGGTAGAATCTGATTACCAGATTTATAGAATGGCTTTTTCTTATCATATTCATCAAATACCCCCCATCTAAGGTGAGCCCATTCATGCACAAACACCCTTCCTGAAGGAAAACAGAGAAAGGTAAATCTAAATCAGCCTCATTAGTCAGAGCAATACCTAATAACTGTTATGAATGAAATTATACTTTAAAAATAATAATACTCTGCCATAAAGGTGTGGGTCTGTCTATTAATGCAGATTAGCTCTTACCTCTAGGTCCATATGCCTTAATAAGATTGTCATTTAGCAAGAAGTTTGGTGTGAAATGAATGAATTCAGCCTCAACACCACAACCTTCATTTTGCTGAGTGTACGGCTCATCACCAAGTGAAGCATGTGGATTGTCAATTTTTATTTTGCTCTAAAGATTGTAAAGGATGTTTACATTGTATTTTCATACATATAGCCACATTATAATATTTAACCCTTGTGTGGTGTTCGGGTCTGTGGGACCCGTTTTCATGTTTTATCAAATGAAAAATGATACAATTCAACAATTCGAACTCAGACTCATTGGCCTTGGCTCATTTTCTGCGAAAAGCATATATCAGCATAAATCATATAAACATTTCAATGACCACACCCTGTACACCCCTCTACACATTTATGTAACATAGAGAATGTTCAGGTCTACTGGACCCGGGGCTAATAAAAATGTAAAAATTGTAGGTCCTGTGTACCTTCACTCTGTCATCCTCCTGTCTGGGACTGCTGTGTATATGTGTGTGTGTGTGTGTGTGTGTGTGAGAGAGAGAGAGTGTGAGTTTTGTGTTTTGGCCCTGTCGTCCATTGTGGCAAAATTCAACCACCGACACCTGTCTGCTTCTATCTTATAAAATTTTTTTTTAAAAAACAAGTAGCACTTTAATTCATAAATGTGATCTAACAAAGGTAAAGGGCAAATATTAACCATATATCCCGTGAATATTGCTTGTAATTAGTATGAAGTAAGTAAACATCTATTTATAGTTGAGTATTTTAACATAAAATTGATTGACTGTGTTGAATTAAAAACTACGAAATGCAGCGGGTCCATCAGACCCGGAACACTGACTAAGTAACAAAAATATGAACACCACGCAAGGGTTAAACAATTATACATATTTAAACAAAACTAAATAACACTGTACTTTTTCATAGGTTTCTGTTCCAGCTCTCGCATACTTTCCCCATGTCCAGGTTTTTGGTACTAGTATGTTCACCTCCTTGAAGTACACTTTACGGTCTAAAGCTTCAAACAGATATTCTGATCCACTGATAATCATTTCCTGTAGAGATGGTTGGAATAAACAATTCATGCATATTAGAGATTAAATTTAATTTAACTGAATAGAAGCAGTGTTTAAGTTAAGCATAAACCTGAACACCTAAACATGAACAATAAAACAAACAATAACAGATTTCCTTTGTGGAGTAGAATGATGGGAAGTCCAAAAAACTTTCTTTTTTTCAACCCTGTGTCAAAACAATTTTCAGTGTCTATGGCTTTAAATGCACATAACCTAGAACAGCCCTGCCGCAGGTCCTCTCGTGACAGGCTTCCGCTCAAATCTTTTTTTTGGTCATGACTGTCCTGCAAGAGCCACTGTCTATAAGATTTTATTCCGCCACTCTGCCACTGCTCGCCAGCTGAGTGCCAACATGCCAGCTGGCTGCTGCTTCTGACCTGCACGTGCACAACCTAACTCTTTCCCTCTCCCCCTTTTTTCCTTCCTCCCTCCTTAAATTCCCCTCCTTTCCATATTTTCAAACCTAAACTACTCTTTTCTTGTCCTTATGTCTTTCCTGTGGTGCGCCCCATGTTAAAGATCTTTGTAGAAGTGCATTTTTCTTTGTGGAAGTGCATTTTCCCTGAAAACATTGTCCAGGAATGGAGCTTGAGGATCATGCAAGTTCCCTCCTTTTAATACCAGGTGGGACATTTGAATAGTGTGTACTATTGGCCCGCATAAAAAAGGAACCAAAAGGAGGTGGTGTACACACACTGGAGACGCATTTGAATTTCCAAAAATTATTAAAAAATATAAAATTTTACATTATACAGTACTTGCATTTGACGTCAGCCCTAATGTAAAACCAAACCATTTTGTTTGGTAAGCCATCTGTAGTTTTATGATACCGGACAATTGTTGTGCATGGGAATGCTATGTACTTAGAAGGTCAAAAACCTGAAGGACAGTCATGTTTGAGCATCTTCTGCAGGTAACAATGATTTTCACCTGTGGCTTGTTATTTATTGGTGTATTTCGAGATAGGCGGAGAGAAGCCTGGCGAGAAAACCAGAGAGAGACTTATACTAGCAGCACCATCATTGTCTATACTGCTTTTATTGCTTTATCCTATATACAGGCTGACGGGGGGCCTGGAGCCTATACCAGAGACTTAAGGTACCAAGTGGTGCACCAGGCCAATCCATCACAGAGCCAATACCTATACCCATACTCATACGCTCATTCACACACTGGGGGCAATTTGGAAGCGCTAGTTAGCCTAATCTGCATGCCTTTGGACTGTCGGAGGAAACCGGAGTACCTGGAGAAAATCTACCAAACACGGGGAGAACAAGCAAACTCCATGCACACAGACACGAGGCGGGAATCGAACCCGAAACCTGGAAGTGCAAAACGACAGTGCTAACCACTAACCCACCATGCCGCCTCTTCCTATAAACAGACACCCTTTAAACAATTATTCAATCACTTTGGTTTTATTATACATGCTAAACAGCTAATCACACTGGTTTGAGTGCACACACAACGCTGCTGGTCACTCATCATACAGCACAGATACCAGAATTGCCATGATTGCCAGACAGAATGTGAATGTTCTATTATGGATCATGTGTAATAGAAGAGTATGGAAGGGGAAGGGACTGCTCATGATCCAACGTATGGCTTGAAAATGCAATGGAACTACTTTCTTTGTGTTTTATTGATGATGAGACTATTGAATAATTGAAAAATAAAAATTTTGAAAAGAAAATTAAGGTTCAAAACATCATTTAATTTTCTGCAGAACAAAAAGCTTGCTCGATGTTTAATAGCTTAGCCTATAAGATGAGTATGGCCTCTCCCTACACTGCAGCTTTTCTGTACAATGGAATTTTTAAAACCATTCCAAACACAAATTTCTTGTATTCATTCTTCCAAATATATAGCATAAGTACATGATAATTACAACCTGTTACAGCCACAGCATCACATACTGCTATGCCACCCTGTCACTTCTCATATTCATTAGGCCTATTTAATTGAAACTCCAGTATACACTAATAAACAGCTAAAAAAAAAACTATAAATATGTATGGTCCTGACTGTATAGCTGTTTAAGTGCATTTTTTCCAGTAATTAAAGTTATGGTTACTTTGAATGCAAATGGGTACATTTTTACATAACTGAGTGATTATACGATATGACAGTATATAGCACTAAGATAAGATCTTCTCATCTTAGGTATTTGTTATATACCTAATTATATATTGATATATAATTAACTACCTAGCTGATATAGAACATTTAATAATAAATACCTTGGTCTGATTTAAAAGTTCTTCATTCTCTTGCACATTTGGGTTGATAGCTATTAGAATATCAGTGTATCCATTTCCATCCAGTCTAATTGCTGTAACAGGTCCCAGTAAACTGAGAAACACCAACACCACAATCATTATCATGACTGCAGAACTGAGAAAAAGGGACTTCAGGTGTCATATTTATATTCTGTGTTAGCTATTAAGTTAATAGCTGTTACATTTTGGAATTCTGAGCATTTCCCTATTGCCCCTGGCTAATAATTAAACCACATTTTTTCAGAACATGTGTGCTTGAATATCCACTGCCTGGCCAAAAAAAAAAAACAGATGCACACTGTATTATTTTATTGAATCGACTTTTGTTTTGATTACAGCCATGGCATTGATAAGCTTACGCAATATCACACGATTTATTTCCAGAGTCAAAATACTTTCTCTCCATAATCTTGTACTGATGATGGGAAAGTCAGACCACTGCATAAAACCAGTACATCCTAAAGATTCTCAACAGGGTTAAGGTCTGGCCTCTGTGGTGGCCAATCCATGTGGGAAAATTATATCTCAGGCTCGCTGAACCACTCTTTCAAAATTTTAGTTTAGTGAATCTTGGAATCGCCATCTTGAAATATTCCTGCGCCATCAGGGAAGAAAAAAATATTTTAATTAAAAAATCTGGTCATTCAGGTAGTCAGCTGACCTAATTCTTTGGGCACATAAAATTGCAAAACCTAGATCTGACCCAACAGAAGCAACCCCAGATAATAACACTGCCCCCACAGTCTTGCATGGTGGGCACTATGCATGATGGGTGCATCACTTCATCCATGTCTCTTCTTACCCTGATGGACCCATCACTCTGGAACAGGGTAAAGCTGGACTCATCAGACCACATGACCTTTTTTCAAGGTTCCACAGTCCATTCTTTATGTCCCTAGCAAATTCAAGGCATTTTTTTTAATTAGCCTCATGATAAGTGTTTTTTATGTGTTTTTTTAAGGCTACACAGCTGTTTATTCCCAATCCCATGCATTCTCTATTACTTTCACTATTAAACATAACAGTGAGTTCTATGGTTGTTTTTTATTATTTGATTTCACTAAACATTTAAGTGATCTCCCATCATGTTCATTCAGGAGGTTTTTCTCAATTTCTTCCTAAAAGATGATCGTTCAGAAATCTTATTATTTTTTTCATTTCTTGATGCAGAACAATAATTTAACCCTTCTGAAACAAGTAACACCTATGTCACAACCAGAGGATATGTCTTCTGACATGGTTGTTTAAGTAATGAGAAGCTGCTTATTTATGGTTAAATAATTTTGTTGCCAGCTGAACCATATTAATCACTGCAGTAATTATCCAATAAAACACTTTTAACAATTTGCTCAGTTCAATGCAGGTGGTGACTTTTTTTTGCCAGTGTATAATAGTAATCAAATAAAAGACATATTAAATTGGCTCTATTGCAAGAACTAGATTTAATGCAAACTTGATCTCAAGTAAAATGTACAAATAGTATATCATTATAACAATGAATTTCCTTTTGAAGGTGGATTAAGTAATGTATTTCAGAGACACTTCTTTTCTGAATCCTGTTAGAATGCAGAGAATGTGTTGTTCATATCCCCCTGTTCACCTCTGCTTTATTCTCTAACTGGTTGGTTTATTTAAGTTCAGAGTTTTCAGTTGTCCTTTGTCTTGATCCTGTTTGGATGCTAACACTTACAGTACCTCTAGCTTATAGTTCAACGTCATAGTTCCTGAATCTTGCTTGGTTTGGAGCATTTGGTCCATATATTCATTAAAAAGTGGATTCTGTACCTATCTATAAGTCTTGACAATGATTCTGTGTTATGTGACGAATTGCTAAAGTATGTGCAGGTTTAAAAAAAAATAACTACAACATAGTGTACCTCATGGAAAACAAAATACATGGACACTGAGCAAAAATGAGTAGAGTTTAGGTAATGGTGCATAATTGAGCAGGAGAAAAAGAAAAAAACATCTAAATAGCAAATCTAACATATTAAAAAGTACAAATGCTAATAAGCTTAGAAATTGATAATGATATATTTTGATATATATATTTTTACATGACATGCCACTCACCAACCCTCAACTCTCATACTTCTTGATGAAGGCACATGTATACCAGCCAATCAAGTTGTACAAAGGCAGGTGTTTAAATGGCAAATGAAATGAACACTTACACTCATGATGCACTGTTACTCCAAGAAGTAGATTACAAAATGTTGCTCTTCTGTTTTTCTTTCTTTTTTTATTGTAATTTTATTCAGTCCATTTCTTTTAACTTTATGAACAGATTAGTTTTGAATTTAAAACATTTCGAACCTTATTTCCTATACCTTGTTGTTGATTTCTCACAGCAATAACAAGGTGTTGCTCAGACCTACAACTTAATGTGTCGTAAAGTAAATTTCATTCAGTCTCCTTACAATACTAGAATTTACTGATAATGGATTTGGACAATATTTTGGAGTGTTGAAAATATGATTCATTGATATTATGAGAAGCACTTTTCCTTACTGTGTAGAATATCAGAAACAGGTAATGTGTTTTATTATTATTATTATTATTATTATTATTATTATTATTATTATTATTATTAATAGTAGTAGTAGTAGTAGTAGTAGTAGTAATAGTATAAACAGGAAAATAGATTGGTTGAAAATATAAAAATTCAGTATAAATACATACATTCAATAAAATCAATGTAAATTATATTGTTGTATACATAAATAAATAATAAATAAAATGTTGGTTCACTTAATTTACATAATATATATATTTTTCATTATTGGGTTAAGTTGGAAACAATGTAATTAATTTTAGCATAATTTAACATAATTTATTGTCATGCTAAACAACAAGCGTTAGCAGTGCTATTGGAGCAACTGTTTTGGAGCATTGTTTCCGAAGAGACTATGAAATTGCAAGGGCTGACCAAAATTTTTCATCAAGCTAAGCTAAAAATTCATCAAAAATGGGGTAGGAATGGCAAAAGCATAAACAAATGAAAACCATTAGCATTTAAACACATAGGTTTGGGGTTTGTCTTGTGCCAAAGTGGCAAACCCCAAGATTGGTGGCCTGGGGTTTTTTGCCTGCTGGGCCCCATGCATGGAAGGCTTTGGTACACTGGGTGTTCAGGAAGCCTTTCTATCATGACCAGTACTGACTTTTTTTCTGTGATTTGTGCTGCATTGGCTTTTCTGTGGGATCGAACCAGACAGGTTTGCCTTTAGTCCCCGCAGGCATGAATGAGCCTTGAGACCCTGTCATCAGTTTGCTAGTGTATACTTGGTGATCAAAGTTGTTCAGTTCATGTTACGGCTGATCAGTGTATACTGCCATAGTAACTCACCAGTGTTTATGCTTAGCTTCATTTTAAGAAGCAAAAGGCTTTAGATCATTAAGTAACATACATCAAGCAATAAACAGGAGTGGCCCCTGTGGTCTCACACCACCATCCTGCCAGTGAGTGAGGCATCGAAATGGACAATGCTTTCAAGCAACCCCCTTTCCTTAACAAAACTTTATAACTCCCACAAGCATGAGGTCATAATGTACCTTGTGACTTTTGTTGGAAAGTCCTGGCATGCATGGACACACAAACAATTTGTTTCTTAGTGATACTTATAACTATACTATCATATTATAATTAAACTATAATAAACCTATCTTTCTCAGGTGGTTATAGGTGGCCAGGACAGTCTTCAGATTTAAGTGCATGAGGTTTATTATCACGTATATCTACAGTACATCCCGAATTTATAACCAGGAAACAGACCAAGGGAAAACACAGAAAGATCACAGTTCAAAAGTCGGTTTTCATAACTGTAGTCAACAGGTCAGGCCTTTTTCATTTTAAGTAATGTAAAACAGGTAGGGTTTAGAGGTTAGCGTAAATGACTGTGTGCATCATGTATACTTTTGGCCACAATTCTACTCCAGGCAGTGTAACTATTCTTCTTTTACCACTTTGATTGCCAGAAATGATCATTTCCTGATGCAATAATCCTGCTAGCCTGGAGCTACTGTAACGTCCTGGAAAGAAGTTCTGCAGTTACCATTGCCCTGAACAGTATAGATCTGATATCATTTTTAGAACCATCAACTTTGTCCATGTTTAGAGACAAGAGTTTTGAAAGTACCACACAAAACACATTCCTGTATGTTTCTGATTTATTAAACAGCCTGTTTGGTTTACATGAGACTCTTTTCTCTGGCTTGTCTTTAAAAAGGGAATTTTTATTAGATTTCAATTACATATCATATATCAGGCAACTGCGAGCAAACCTATACCTAAAGTATATCCAAAAGGCCTCAGTAGAACCTCAGGCCCTTAGAGGAAGCGAAGGCCCTCAGCTCAGTTTAAAGAAGTTACCAACACTGAGGTAAGAGGCAGAGACATGATCTATGAAAATAACCTTGATAAGAAAGGTATAAAAATTATATAACCTAATGTAATGTCTAAAAACAGATTCAAGCCTGGCAAACACAGACTAACAGAAATGCTTAGGAAAGCACAATAACTTTCAGTTCTGTTTTTTACTGTACACAGAATACAGATGGCCAGACTTCGCCTTTTCAAGCAAAGACACTTACTATTGTGATCAATAATTGATCAGGATCAGAGAATCAGTAGGAAGAAATATCTTTCTTCAGTCTTATTCAGTCTTCAAGTTAATAACATCCCAAGTTGAGGATATTAAACAAAACTTGGTATTAGAAAGTATTACAAAAAAAGAGAGAAAAGTATTACAAACTAACTCACTAACACCTAAAGGTTAAATCCACGCAATTACAGCCTAATCTCACTGTTAATAATTAGTTCTTGGTCAATTACGTTAACAGCTGATTTTGCTAATAATCCTAAAAGCTGAATATAATTATAACATTATCATGATACAAATCAAAACTTTAGTCATATACATAAAATGAATAATTAATGCAACCAAATCAAATATCTGTCAAACAACAGTCAAGATATAACCTAATATAACAAAGCTAAGTGCAATTATAAATAATAATAATCATAATAATAATCTTAATAATAAACTCACTATTCCACATACATATCCATAGTGGAATCGAAATGATTTTGTCCTAAGCATATATACAATATACTGTATATATATATATATATATATATATATATAAAAACTCCAACAGGTTCAGATTTATTTTTCTACGCAGTTCCCTTGTGGTCTTGTGGTAGGTGTGGTGGCCAAGCCTGTTTCATGCCACACTTGTTTGTGTCAAAGTAAAAGAAAAGTACAACGAAAGCTGTCAGAGGTAATTTGTTTTTATTGCTTTCATGATTTACTTTATTATTCAATAAAAATGTTATCTAGGATTCATCCTCCTGAATTATATAATGTTTAATCTAACACCATGTATGACCTCCTTTAGAACTCTAGAGTGATTAGATAGTTCACCTGTTCCTAGGCAACTTAATCTAAGATAACCTGTATGTGGTAAACGTTTGTCCTACTGTATACAAGAGCAGTGGCGGCCGGTCAATAAGGGGCACTGGGGCACCACGCCCTTAAAGCTAGGCAGAGAAGAATGCTACTTTAACATCTACTTATTTAACATATTAATTATTTGTTTTAATAATGAAATAACATCATTTAGTCACACTATTCTGCTGTATTTCCTAATATAATTTATTTACAGTTTTTTTTTTATCGAAACTGTATTAAGTTCATTTGTGGTCGTGTACGTGGGGCGCCGGACAAACGAGCATCTATGTAGGCACGTACATTTTTAAAAAGCATGTGATTTGAGGCTGAGCTCTAATTGGACTTTTTCAAATCATCCTTCGGGGCACAGGACTGTGCGCCCCGAACCCTCCCATTTTTGTTCTTAACGAATCAGTATTGTTTTTTAAATATTTGGTCTTATGTGATTGGACCATTCTCAAGGAGTCTTATTCACGGTCAGCAGATTGTTAGTTAATGTAATAAGTAGTGATTGATGTGGAAGCCAGCTAATTATGAGAGAAAATTCTGTAATTTCTTTGTTAAAATACCCCTTCGCAAGGCGAAGACCTGACCAGACCGACCTGATCTTCTAATTAAGCAGCAATCAAGTGATCGTGGCCGCAGCCGTTATGGCTATTTACAGGCGATTATTAAAAGTTT
>JAOVVB010000050.1:8126535-8140350 GCA_028570985.1 Heterobranchus longifilis
AAGCAATCAAGGAGGCTGCACTCCATCATACCGCAGACGTCTTTTTGACTCTATGTCCAGACAGATTCAGCAAGTTTTATAGAATAAAGGATTCCTTACTAAATATTGATCGTTCTGTGGCAAAGTTTAACTGCGTAAGATAAATTATTGTTATTATTTTTATTGTCATTATTATTTTTTCCCCAATACTTTTGGCCACAACTTCGATGATCTAAAGAGAGGACTTAGCATAGAATGTTAATGCAACTGTTCCACGCTCCAGATCACTGGGTGGCGATAATGCACAAAATGTTTTTTTCAAACGACGTCAAAAACCAATGAAGAAGATGACGGCGGAAAGAGAAGAAGGGGGCGGTTCCTTGATGTGTTTGTGGTAAATCCTGTTGTGAAGCCCTTAGCCTAGCATGCTAGCTGGCTAGTTATTACATGTACAATGTAAGTACAACAACAGCGCGTGTATATGTTTTTATTGTTGTGTTGTATTTTTCCGTATATAACTTTAACTGTATTGTCTTGAGACTATTAATTTTGTAAATAATTACGGCTATGAATTTTTTTTTAACCCACAAGCGATGCTAAATGTGTTGGAGCAGGAACAGATTAGCGGTGTTGCTGCGTTTATGTCGCTCACTGTCCAGGTGACGCTTTCTCCCTCTCTAGGTGAACTACATAGGGCGTAATAATAGCTTGTACACCTCAAGCACGTCCCAGTTTGACTTGAAATTCTCATGTATATCAGCTGTTCGTACTTGTAAAACATTTGTAAAAGTTGCATGTAGCATAAACGTGTTATTAAAAATGCAATAGTTAATATTATTTGCCACTCAGTTGGTTTACATTACGTCTTGTAGATCACAGAAATCATCACAATGTACCTATCAGTTTTTAAGGACTGATCTGACTGATTCTGTGTTTTGACTTCTACTCTAAGTTTACTCTTGTGCTGTGGCACCTCAATTCTTCTCTGAGCACCACTTCAGTAAAGCATAAAAATAAAATTGTCTTACGTTTGAGATATGACATGAATACTCTTCTAAGTATTATACTAAGTATAAGTATTATACTCGCCTATTTTACCAAATACATATTATTATTTTTAAAAAAAGATAACCGCTACATAGGTTTATCTTTTTCTCAATTAAAAATTAAGTGACCCCAGTGGTTTTGACCCCCTTTTCTTGTTTTAATTCGACAAGCATCAGGACATTACACACTCCCAATTAACAGTCAAGACGACCTGCCCTCTTGGGTGTGTAGACAGCTATTATATTACTCTTAACAATTTCACACAAAATGGAAGAATGAAATATGCGTGTGAATCTTTACAGCACAGCACATATTCACAGTTTTATAAACTGTTTATTCTGTGGCATTTCGTAGGGTGTGATCTTTCTAAATGCATTGCTGTATAAAGTTAGATAAGTTATAAAAGAAGTAAACACATATGCTTAGCCGGATGTTTATTAGTTTTTTATTTTTTGTTATTTTTTTTAAACTTGCACAATTAATAATGTAATACCATAATGTTTGCTACCTTGGAAGCCTTATAGCAGGGTAAAAATTCTTTTATATCTGAGGCTAATCAAAATGTTAACCAGCCCGTTTCCATCACTTGCTGATCGCTTGGTTCATTTCTATTATAAATGTAAAAATAGTACCAATAGTATATTGGCACCACGTCCAGGGTTTACCCTGCTTCATGCTCCAGGCCCCCTGCGACCTACTACAGGATAAGCTGCTATATAGAAGATGAATGAATGAATGCATTTGAGGTGTTAAATGTTGCAATTTCTTTATAATCCTGCAGGTGGTGCACTCTAATCTGTTAACACATTGGTAAGCAGCACAGTATCCCGTGTGCTGTGAGCAAATAATTTGCTAAGTTTGTTTATAACAAACTTAGCAAATTATGTTGTCTGTGGCCACTTTACTTGTAAAAAGAAAAGTTACAAGCATATGAGTGTGTGTCTAGTTGTCTGCCCAGGAGTGTTAAAATCAGGTGTTGTGACTTATCACTTTTTAAAAATATTTCGTAATATTGTTCAAGAAGAAGATCAGAAGGTCATGAGATAAATGTGTCGCTCTGTCTACAGGCCGGTAATATATATTTGAAATTGTAGTCTGAAAAAAGTTTTTTTTTTTTTTTTTTTGCAATTTATTGCTAATTTTTTTTCTTTTTAATACAAATATATTTATTTTAAATTAAATAAATCAGTTTAGCCATACTAAATATCTTGCACTTGTTTTTTTCCTAACATATTCACACTACATACAGTATATAGCACATGCTGAACACATTGTAATAGGATAACAATTGTTTATATCTAACTGACCAAGTTTTGGGTTGTTTTTTATATATATTTTTTTTTCTTTTCTTTTTTTTTGGTGGGGAAAACTTTACATGTATGCAATAGTGTGCAGTGTCCTTATGTTAGCAGTAAGGCAAAGTCACAACTGGTGCACAAAGTCGACTTACCACAATAGTTCCAGTAATAGATGAGTCAGTGACTGAGAAGTTTGGATAGTTTCCAAAGGATAATCCACCCTAATCCATGTGTAATAAATTCCATGTCTTTTCCCATGCAGACTGTGAAGACTTCAGGCCCAGTAATAATGGCAGATGACATTCTGTTCGAGTTTCTTCACATGGAAATGGTGTGTCATATTTACACAGAGCAGATGACCCGGGAAGATATAGATAAGGTATATTTATACTTGTATCTATACCTTTATAAATGTTTAGCATCCAGCTACTGCATGTAGCTACAAAACTATGTACAGTTGGCTCTGTTTCATAGACTATGAGGGACAAAAACCTATAGAAAGACTTCATTTATTGATTTTATTTTTTGGTAATACCCCTTATTACAAAAAAAAAATATCCCTTTTAAATTATACCTCATTGAACACTTAATGACCAATAGCATGTTGTAGTGACTAGTGTGAATATGAAAGTCCACTAAATGTATTCTTATTATATATTACTACATTTAAGCATTGGTGCAATTATCAAAACACAGGGCAAAAACTGTAGAAAAATTGTGTTTGTCATGCCGTTTTGGCCTACAGATCTGATTTAAATACACCCATTCCTACTCTGAACTGACATAGTTCAGAATTTCTTCATTAAAATACAAGATGGCATCTAATAGTTGCCTCTTTGTGCTACTTGTCTCAGTGAAAGTAAATATTATTTTGTGAAATAATACAAACAGCCTGCATTTTAGTAAGTAATTAATGTCTAACTCTGCTTTCTTGTTATTTCTTTTTGTTACTTAAATTAATTTGTTTTTTAAAGGACAGAGTAACGTGTGTGTCTGTATTAGAGGGAATGGGCTTCAGAGTGGGACAAGGCCTAATCGAAAGGTAAAACACACTTGCATGTTTTCTTTGACATTTAAAAATTCCTTAGAATTTAGCAAATTCCCATTTTGTCCAGCAGGTGGCATCATGATAAAAGGAATAAGAGTGTACGGTGCTGTTTTTGGTCTCAACTGTGCACCCTAGCCTGGCTTTGCATGTGTACTATCAGACAGAATGTATCAAGAGAAATACTTTTTTTTTCTTCTTCTTTTTCTTTACTGAAATAATGTTTTACTATTAATAAGGTTTACAAAAGATTGCCCCACCTTTAAAGATGACCTAGACGTTATGAAGTTCATCTGCAAAGACTTTTGGAACGGTATCTTCAGAAAGCAAATTGACAACCTGAGAACCAACCATCAGGTATGACATTTAACTGGATATGGACCTAAAATCCATACTGTGTGTGTGAGAGACAGTCTTTAAAGCATTTAATTTAACGTTGATTTCTATCTGCAAGGGAACGTATGTCCTACAGGACAACAAGTTTGCACTGTTGACTCAGTTTTCCTGCAGGACGCAACAGCTTGAAGAATCCTCTAAAGTAAGTTCTATTATTGTAGTAATTTACAAAATGTTTTTGAGGATATTGTCAATACATTTAATAGTGAATTTGAAGAAAACTCTTCTCATGTCTGTTTAGTATTTGGCGTACACATGTGGTTTAATTAGAGGAGCGTTATCCAACCTGGGCTTGGAGAGTGTGGTAACTGCGGAGGTTTCCTTATTGCCATCATGTGAGTATCGACTATTATTGGTAGACTGTTTTCCGCCAGTTTATGATATATATATATTATATATATATATAATATCAATATATACTAATTAAAACTAAAGAGCAAAATATATTGAAATTGAACTATTATAGTTTTCTGTGTAATAATAATACAAGTTACTTTAATACCAAGCTTTTTAACGCAAATATTTTATTGCATGTGTTATTGTTATATTATGTTGCATGTTTTGTTACATATGCATGCAATGTTGTGCCAAATGGTTCCTCATCCTCCAAGACACACTGTTTCACAATTTTTCGGAGTTCCATCAAGGAAGGAAAATTCCACTAACTCCCTGCTCATTCTGGTCGTCAAGTGACTTAGTTTTATTGCCACATAACATTGCTGTGGCTAGATCTGGCCAACTGAAGCAACCTCAGATCATAACGCTGCCTCCAGAGGCTTGTACAGTGGCCACTATGCTGATGATTGGTGTGTCGCTTCATGCGCTTTCCTTCTTATTTGCTCTGAAATGGGGTCAATCTGGACTCGTTAAACCACATGACCATTTTTTTTTTAAAAATCTTTATTCTCCTTAGAAAACCAAAAACCTTTTTTCCTGATTAACAAGTCGTTTTCTTATGGCCATACAGCTGTATAGTGCGAGTTCTCATCACATTGTGTGTGTGGAAATGCCTTTACTTTCACTGTTAAATATAGCTCCGATTTCTACTTTTTTATTTATTTATTTATTTTTTAAATGATGCAACCTTACCAAATCTTTACGTGATCTCCATTCATGTTTTTTTTTTAACTACATTTTTTCCACACAAATGGTTCAGCACTCTCCATCCCGGTTTTAACAACATGTTGGGCAGTTCTGAATGATGTTTTTATTGGCTAGGCAGTGTATGTTACATATGTTCTGTATTATATGTTTTATTACTCTTACTGTTTTGTCCATTTTAATAGGATTTTTTTTTTTTTTCAGGCAAATTTCAAGTTGTGATCCAGAAAACCTAAACCCTTGGCATATCCAGTCTGTCCAAATGCTCTGAATGTGATAACATGGATCCTTAACGTTTACAAAGAACTGGGTGTTTATGGCACTTATTACTTCAGACAGGGTTACAGTGACGTCTCTTACACCAGCTGATGCATTCATCATAAAGAGTTGTAAAGATGGTAATCAAATGACTTAATGCAAGAAATGGTACTTGAACCTTGCTTATCAAATATAGAATTTTGATTTGTGGAAAAACAATGCGCACCATTTGTGCCGCATTTCTATTTTAATTCAGGATAAGCTACAGATGTAAGAGGTACTGTTATTTTGGTAATAAGTGCTCAAATGTAGTGTCATGCAGTAAAACAGTTGTCCAAGGTACTTTACTGAATGTTCTTACTTAAAGCTAAACACAGCACTTCTCAGCATAATGTGTAGAATGTAGTCATATCTACCTCTTTTCTACAAAAAAACTTTTGCAGTGAAAATGCTGCAGTTTACTAAAACTCAGAGTTTGTTGTTGAAGGAAAATAATTGATTAAACAAGTAGAATCTTAAATATAATTGTATAAGTTACATTAATTATCTTTTTTACATGGAAATGTGAAAGCTCGTAAGCACACTGTGATGACCTAATTTTTGATTTCGTATACATTTCAGCAAATATTGTGTAGCAACGTTTTATATTATTATTGTTATTGTATAATTTGTTAAATTATTCCAGGTAAATTAATTTCTTTTACAATCGTGTAGTTAAAAGAACCAAGAAACAATTGTTCAAATGTGTTGTACACTGGATCTGGGTTAACATGAACACAGACTTCACAATATGCAAGCTCTTTGTGAAGTGTGTTTTTCAACCCGAGCTCCAGCTGTCACATGCACCTCCCTTCATTAAAAGAGTTTGGCTTTTTCTTGAATGATTTTCATGATGTTTGTTAAATACTTTTTTGTTCAAGTGTTCAAAAAATAATTATAATTTAGTTTTTAAGTATATGTTTCTTTTGTTTTATATCTGTCCCCTTTTGGATCTCTGCTATTTCTACAAGGAAAAGTGACTTTTTGTATTGTTACAAGAATAAATAACAGCAGGTTTGGGGTTAACTTATTATTTAGACACACATGAATATCACAATATCTTCTCTCAATTTCCACTAAATATACAATTCAAACAAAAAACTATATATTTATCATTTCTGTTTATATTTATTTTTTATTTTATACATACACACAAACACAAATATGTCATGTCATAGTTTTATTCTAACATAGTCACTCTAGGCATTATTTACAAGTATGTCTTTAAATTTAATGAAATGTTTTTGAGGTCAAAATGCATACTGTACATATGTGTTGATATGGAATCTACTGGCAAATGGGAAGGTTTGAGGTCAGACTCTTGTGATTTTGCACATTCCTGCTGTTGAATGATCCTGAAATGATAAAGTCTCCCATCTTCCATGACCTGTCTCAGCTATCTCATGCTCATGACAGACACAAGCAATTTATTGAGTGATCATGCCAGCTTGTTTGCAGTACACCCACTGAACATTTACCAGTTGTTTGCTTCTGGATAATATTAACTGTGTTTGTTGTCTAAACCATTGGTGTTTGGAGACCAGTTTTTAACCTTCGCTTAGCAATGGATATCTAGGCTGTTCTGACTAGTCCTAAGAGACAACCCCGCCCCCCGACACAACTTGTACATATTAATCAGTATTAAGTATATACAGTAAGTATACACACTTCTATTTGATATACTACAGGACCTGCTATTTGCATTGCTTTAACATCAATTATATTTTATAGATTACCAATGAACAATAACATGTCCCCATGTTTCATTACTAATATCACACTTAATTTGATTATCACTGTATTGTCATGTGTTTTTTTTAACCCATCACTGTTTTGCTAATAATGACATCATTAACATGAATCAAAGGCACTCCAAAATGAGCAACTATATATATACACATAACTCGTGGGCAATCCTTTGATGAAGATGATTCTCTTCTCTGCTGCACTATTAATGAATGAAACTGAAACTTGTTGTTTACGACAATGTTCAGGGCTCAGTCCTCTCTTTCTCTCCACCCCCAACCCCTCTCTCGTTCCCTCTTCTAGTGTCAGAGTAGGATTAATGGAAGTATGGGAACTTGAGGCGTAGACGAGCTGCAGCTGGTCCATCAATGCGTTGAACAGAACACCAAATCCCCTCCATTACAATCCACTGGCCTAAGTGCTGTAGTTTTACTGTGCAGCCTTCACAGGCGTTCTGCATCCCGCATTCCAGAGTGCACTGGAGTCATGACTTATGTAAGCCATTTGGGGAATGTCAGGCCGCCATGAGTTTTTTCACCTCATATGTTGTAAAACACATTTGAAGGGCAGTTACAATTAAGCTATCATCAAGCTTGGATATTTGTGTCCTTTGTGAAATACTGAGCATTCATATTTTAATCGCAAGACTGCTGAAATCAGTAAACACTGTCTCCAGCAGATGCTTTTGTTTGTCATTCTGCAAAACTAATGTGTCAAAATGGAAAATGAGTGTCATGTACAGCTACTGGTTAAGTTTTTTTTATTATAAAAAGGGAATAATATTTTTGACTATTATTATTATGAATTTGTGTGAAAAGAAAATGTCTAAATCTTAGATTTTTTTTAATTACAGGGACATTTTCTGCTGTTAAACAAAAAGCTGTATTTTCCTAAAAGAGATTTGCAGGGACAAAAGCAAGTGAGGCCAAAGCTTTGTAGAGGTGTGCGACAACTTATTATTTAATCTAAATTAATTGATTAATTAGTTACTGAGTTGGTTGGTTAGTAACAGTGAACAGTTTCAAAAGCAAATGGTTGTCATACCTAACCTTTAATAAGATTGGTGTTTGTTTTAATCAAAATATAAATAAAATGCGCAAAAGTTTTAATGCTAAGTTTCTTTGTGCTTACGTTGATAAATGCCAGTCGCCTCTAAATTTACAATTATATTCATGGCACGTGGGATTTACATTTTGGCACACATAACTATAAAAGGCAGTTCTCAAGGAGAATTGGAAATGTCAAAATGATGACTTAAAAAGTGAAACCTCAAGCAGCATTTGTGAAATTTTCCATTGAGCCTATACTTAGACTAACTCTTGCTTTTCCTTATTTCATAATTGAATGGCCAGTCTTGTCTTACTGTACGGTAATTAAAAGTGTACTAAATTAAAATGTCAGCAGTTTTGTGGTTTTATGTCAATTAAGTAAATCTATGCATTCAATTTATAAAAATGCAAAAGTATATGAAAATTGACATCATAAATACCTAAATGCTCCTTAATAAATATGATATAGTACGTTCGTTCATATCCAGTTCGATAAATGATGCATATTGACGCTTTGTATTTGTATTTTGTGTGTCATGTCGATTTAATACAGACTTGAAAAGAATTCGTTAACTAAACCATACCCTGGCATGTTTCTGGACATGTTTTATGAGAAAGGATGGCAAATTTCCTCCTGTTGTGTTCACCAACAAATGTAAGATGTTTAAGAGAAAAGATTAGGAACCTGTGCAGAGGGGTGGGCAGGTAACGTTGCGTTTCAGAGTGGGATACAATAACTTCTGATTTGCCACTCTTATTTCAAAAGAGCCAGTTTCTTTGTTAGTGAGTAAAAGTGGACTGCAATAGCAGGATGTCTGTGGACTTTTGTGCAGTCAGTGAAAGGATTAAGAATTTGAAAAGGAGTTGGGGAAATACCAAAGACTTGTACCTAATCACTTCCCCCTGTTAATGCCTCCTCTTGATTAAAAGAAGGAAAGAGACCATAGGGGGATATCGAAAGGATTTGAGAGTTAAGAACCTGTTAGGAATAGACCATGTGAGTAAGAGCTGTCTCTCAAAATGCTTAGTCTCCTGAGTAGTCGGTTCTGCAGAAATGAGTCATGGCTTTCCATATTTTACCACAAAATACTCTGACTTTATATTCACTTCCTCCAAAGTTTCCCAAAAGACCTCGAGCACACAAATAAAAAGTCAGATGTTCTCAAGGGAAGCCCCGGTGCTCAAAACACACGTGACCTCTGCATGAAAAGACAGCATTAGTAACTCTTGCCTTATCCATCCCTGTTTACCTAATGAAATGCTGCGTCAGTGGTAATCCGCACATTGACAGTCACTCAAGCTCACAGAGTTCTTCACAGCTGATTCACATTATGTCACTGCCACTGCAGGCCAATGGGAGGGGAAAAAAAACTTTCTTTGTTCACCTCCTTAGTCACTGTGGACCCCCTTCCCTCCTTCTCCCTCCTCCTTTTTTTATCCCCTTTTCCCCCTCTTGTTCCATTTGGCATCTCCATGGCAATCGGACATTTGTGTAGTGATGGACAGTGTAGTGTCCCTCCTTTTGCCTCATCTTCACTCTTTCCTGTTCGACCCGTACAGCCTGGAGATCAGGACCCTTTTGTGTGTCCTTTTCCAATTCTGACTGAATCAACAGGCTTGCTGTTAGTGAGAGCGTAACAGCAGCGGGGTCTGGAAAAGGGCAAAAGGGGGGGGGGGGGCAAGTAGTGACCTATGACCCTGGTGCATTACCTGCTGTGTATGACCCATGTGTGTCCAGCCTGTGGAGGAGCTTGACTGAATCAGAAGTTGTGTTTTTAATGGATCCCAGCTGGATCTAAGGAGGAAAAAGCCGATCTATCTGTGAACCAATTACAGCACTGAGAACACAGAGACTTTGTTCTGCCAGCTATGATTTCACATCACCAACTCTCAGCCATGCAGAAATGAAAAGGCTTAGATGCAATAAAACACTCTAAACAAAAATCTCATTATTATTACTTTTACTCCTAGTCCTCAAGGGTTCTTGTTATAGATTTTATTCATTCTATTTGCAATAAACCAACTTTTCCAAGTCTCTATGAAAAAAATGTAGTATCCCAATACTAGTGCAAATAGGATAAGGACTAACCCTGTCGTGTGGACTAAGTAAAACCCTAATATATAGGGGTTAGTGTGAGAGTTTTGTATGGGAGAAAGGTATTTTGTAATACGGGCCCCTAGACCAAAACTGGGATCTGATCTAAATAATTAAGGATAAAAAATTTCAAGATGTGTGATTATAGAAAAATTATCATCGTCAGGGTGACGGCAATGAAAAGCAGGATTTGATTATTTTCCAGTGACATCATATCCCAAAGATTTTATTCCTCTTATATGACAACAATTACAATATTTCATTCATTTTTCCATACCACTTATCAGGTATAGGGGCCCGAAGCCTATCCTGGGCAGCTCAGGGCACATGGCAGGGTCGCCGTGGATGCGGGCCCAACCCATCTCAGGGCACAAACCCACACACACTCTCACACCCACACTTACACTATGAACATTTCAAATTCGACATTTCAAAAAAAATTTATTTGTCACATACATAGTCACACACAGTATAACATGAACTGAAATGCTTATATGACTGCCGATGACTTAAAAATTAAATATAAAAAATAAGAGTTTTTTAAATTACAAATTAGAAATATAGAAAAAAAAACTTTTAGCTGTAAAAATGTAAAGTTTACATTATGTACAAATAATAAAATAAAATAGAATTGCAATGGAATATAGAAACCATGTTCAGTCATGAGCAAGACAATGTGCAGAGTAATGTGCAAAGTCAAAGTTCAAAATGTGCGTTAATATGTAATGTGCATCGTGATGGATAGTGAGATTGTTTTGTGTGAGAAAGCAGATCAGAGTGTTAAGTCCTATGTGGTGTTATGATTGAGTCCGTATAGCCTGTGGGAAGATGCTTCTTCGCAGTCTCTTTGTGTTGGAGACATTTAGGAAACACCAATCAGCCTATACTTTGATATAAAACCCAAAAAGCATGGGGAAAACATGCCAACTCTATATTATCTAAAATTGTACAAGGGTATAGTTGATGCTGTGAGATTTGATAAAAGAACATTAAATAATGCAACATGCTAATTATAAAAAGAACATATAGACCAGTAACCATACACCCGCTCAACATCATTTTTAGGAATATGATCTTGCTTTATATTACCACTAAGAAAAACACCACGGGAAAGAACTCACTGGGAGAAAGATATTACCGCAGATAAGAAGCAGTATATAGAACTGGAGAGGGACGTCAGCAGTAGCACCTAAGTGTCTCCATATGTTTCAAGCCATAGCTCATCCGCTTTAACTCTAGTTGATGGGCAACTGGAGGTTTCAGATGAAGTGCTGCCCTTAATGTCCACCCAACCCCCACCTGGTTCATTTGCCTTAGGAGTAACAAATCAGAGCAATATCCAGACTATCTGTCAAGTCCTCTTAAGGAGGAATAAACAATGTGATGATAAGCCTGGGTAACCCAGGCCTGGTCTGGATTCAGAAGTCATCTGCAGTAAAATGGTAGAAGACAAGCAGGGGTTATGGATTGGGTTAAATAATACCAGAACATGAAAGCACTTATCTGGATAAACAAACTGCCAAATCAGTATCTACTAATATCAGTAACTACTGATTAATTCTGATTAACCAGTAAGTTTTTTGGTCTTCTACAATACTCTGAATTCTCCTCTGTGTTACCCACTATAACACTCTTCATATTTACTGCATGCTTCATGGAGCATCAAAACATCTGTATCAGTAAGTCAATCCATAAGATGCTATATTCTGTCCTATGTTAGATGAGGCTTGTTTTTATTTCCTAAATGTTTCCAAAAAGTCAGTACACTTAATGCTGGTCCCAAGCCTGGACAAACTGGGGAGGGTTGCATCAGGAAGGCCATCCAGGATAAAACAGGCCAAACCTAAGTGATCCGCTGTGGTGACTCCAAACAGCAGCAGCTGAAAGAGAGAAAGTTGTGCCAACCTACGTAATTTGATGACTGTACTCCCTTTAACGGTTTGTGTAAGCTTGCTCCCCCATGTTTATATTTCCTCAAGGACATCTGGTTTCCGCCTACTGTCCATAAAAAAAAATGAAGGTATAAAAGGTGTCTGTGCTGAATTGCCTCTGTGTGTGAAAGAGTTGTTTATTTATTTAATTATTGATTTTGTGCTCATGATATTAGGGTATTTCTGATTTGAACATCTAGTTCAATTTAACTAAAGCTGTGACTCACTCAGCTGTGACTTACTTCTGGTCAAGTTTTATGTTTATAGTAGTATTCCGCCAGTGTTCTGTATACAGACTCATGCACTGGATTGGCTTTGTTTTCTTGTTCTGTCTTTGGCTCCATTTATCACATATGAAATGAGAATCCTGTGAGCTAAGCTAAGACTAGAAGCAATACATGAAAAAAATAAATTACCTTTGCTTTTAATGACTTTTTGTTCATGGATGTCTGGAATCACATCCTTTGGTACAAAGAAAATACTACATAATGTTTTGTACTGTGAATGAATATGTAGGTTTGTGTAAACGAGCTTTGTATTCAGTGGCTGTGCTTTTAGTAGGAAATGTAAAGGCATACATCTTTGTGTCTTCCTCCATCTTTCTTTAAGCTAGGCTCAAAAGGGTTGGCTCTCAGTTCAAACCCACCCTTTATGAGCGAGTCTGCAGGAGGAACGCTGTGCTTGCTTTGTTCAGCAAGTTAAAAAAAACAATGCCAGTGCTCAGGCAGACACTGGAAGCCAGATCTCCAGGGTTGACCCCATATCTCATTAGAGGAGTTTCTGAGGTTTATTATGAGGGGATGGTTCTGATGGAAGCAAAGGGAGAGAGCTCTACAAGTTGGGGGTGAGCTTGCTCTGTCTGTCTGTGTGTGTGTGTGTGTGTGTGTCAGGCTGGTGGTGGGGGCAGTTCTCCATTCCTTTACAGCAAGCAGATGTTCTGCTAGGACCAAACAGCTCCAGGCACTAAGTGAGGCATTAAACGTTGCAATACCCAAATACGCCCTCAATGAGTCTCCGAGCATGAGGGATGTGTAGGGTTTTACCAGCTATTCTAGTGTGCCCACCCCCCACCCACCACCTACTCACCCACCTACCCCATATAAGTACACATTTCCATGCTTCTGAATAGCTATTAAAGAGCCAGCTATAAAGGGGGCCAGCAAGGAGCGGACTTTGAAAGGAAATCTGTACGATCCAGGATAAGATTGGGCCCTTGGTAGGGAGCCTGAAAACAGCACACAATATGCAGTCCTAATAAACATCCTGTGGGACCAGAGCTTTTTTTTTTTTTTTTTTTGGGGGGGGAATTCACTGTTCTTCTGGTTTTAATCAAGACAATCTTTTCTTTTCAGGGTTTAGATTTTTTTTTTTTGTGTACGTTTGCCACATAGTCTACATAGAACACTTAAGCCACCTACCTGAACCTTTTTTATTTCAACAACAGTGTGTGTAAAGTTACATTTTCGTGAGTTGAAACGCTCAGTGCGATCTAAACCTCCACAAGACAGGAACTATCTAACTCTTGTCTAAAATCATAATATATTCTCTAAAGCAAATTGTTCAAGCAAAATGTTTACCAGCAACTTGTACCAGAATTAATAAGTAAAATGTGTTATGGCATTTCTGGGGTATGATGTTTATATGAAGGAACAAAGAGAAAGTTCTCTGGAATGTATTTAAACTCTTCTGCAATGAAAAGGGAAGAATATAATACAAACTGCCAGTGCAGTTCAAAGCAGTACTATAAAATGACCTCATAACCACAATACTCCTGTAAAACACATGAATCTGGCAAGCAATAATTCAAATAACAGGTTTACATTAATGTGCT
>JAOVVB010000050.1:8140450-8154484 GCA_028570985.1 Heterobranchus longifilis
AGAGAGAGAGAGAGAGAGAGAGATAGATCTCAAGGGTGAATCAAAAATCATTCACACTCTGGCTGTAGGATTCATTTTAATTAACTAATTTTAGGAAAGAAAAATATATCTACTTTCAACATAATATCCTTGCTTTTCAAAACACTTTGTCTATCTGTCAAAAAGTTTTCGCATTCCCTCATTTAAAAAAATGTGTCGCTGTCCTCACTTCTTCATCAGTAGTGAATCTTCGTCCTCGGAGGGCTGCTTCCAGGGGACCAAACAGGAGAAAGTCTGATGAAGCGGGATCAGGATTATAGGGAAGATTCCGTTCCTTACTCTGCCGTGTCCCGTCCATGTCTCTATGTCTCGTCACCAGTAGTGAGTCTTTTTTACTTCCTTAGAGTATCGGTCAAAATTTTGTTTTGCGGATATCTAAACGCTTCTGTTCATGCTCTTCCATGAGTATTTCAGCACCAGATACACCCTCAGATCAAAAGAACAAATCATAGCACGCTGCTCTTCTTTTGTGCAAATCACAAGTGGGCCATTGATTAATGTTCGCACCGCAGTTACAAATGAACTGATGTAACTCGTTTACACCTGGGGAGACGGTAGCCTTGAACAGAAAGCGCTGATAAGACAACAGAAGACAACAGAAGAGTTTGTGAAGAGGGGTGCGGATATTTTTTGACTTTCATGTGTATATATTACAGTACGTGTATGAATGATGCAAACATTTTACAGTCCATGTTGATCCTGATTGAGGTGGCTCAGAGCTCACTGCAGTCGTTCCTGTGAACATTCAGACAGTGAAACTCCTGACCTTGTTCAAAGCCATTTCACCATGTTTAGGCCATGCAACTGGAGCATTTCAGATGTGAAGCAGGCAGTCTGATCCTGGCTCCAGTGTACTGAAAAAACTTTCTACCTTCACGGTATCCATGCACTAGTGAAATGCTGGGATAAGTGCATTAGTATAGCAGGGGATTATATAGAGTAATAAAGGGAGGTTTTACTCTCATAACTGTTCTATTGTTATGCACAATCAAAAGTCCCGCTTTGACTTGAACGCAACTCAGATATTAACAATAAATTTACAGAGATTGGAATTAGTGCAGACACACTACATAATCTATGGGTAAAAAAAAAAAAACAGATTTAAAAGCATGTAAAGGTGGGTTTTAAAGTATCCAGGACAGGTAACGTGACAAATGATTTTTTTTGTTGTTGTTTTTTTAACAGCAAGAAAATGAAAGTAAGGGGAAAGCATTCCATAATTTAAGCGAGAATACTTGTCTCGTTCAACAAAATTAGTAACTATAAATGCCATAATGTTCAATTATTATTGAATTAAACTTTGCATTACTTGGCAAAATAAAACACTTTGGATATTTTGCAGTTATAAAATAATTCATCTTGGTGTGGTAACAATAACTTGTGACATCTCCCTGTCATTATTATTATTATTATTATTATTAATATTATTAAATTTTTTTATTATTTGTATTTTTATACATGATATATAGTTATATATAACAAAGCTAATATTGAAGCATGGCTGATTTATTTTTAAATGTGACATCAGTATGAAACTGATTTTACATCTATTTCAATCTTTAATTAATGTTTATACTTTTATAATTATAGTTTTGTCCATTTTGTTTACTTATACCCACTCAAATACTCGCTGTGTGACTTCTCTAATTTCTTTTTATACTTTTGTTTTTTAGCAAAATTTTAGTGTAAAAATATTGAGAAATCGTATTGTATCCTACAATAATATATTCGATGCACCTACATGGTTGTTTTGTAAGAACTTGCCGTGGTTTTTGCAGGACTTGTTTCCTTTAAGGTAACTGGACACCTGTTGCCCTTAGGACTGGGATTGCTGGCCCCTATCTCCTAAACACACGCTCTCAATCTTCGAACACAAACACACACACTTAGGCACTTAACCTCAGGCAAAAGCAAAACAATGCGGAAGGTTTACCTTGCAGGTTGTCGTAAGTCCAGATCGTTTTGACTTGTCTAAGTGTGGCTGCGTCGCCTGGTCCTAGCTGTGTCAGGACCTGTAAGATTGATGGTCCTACTTGGACCAAAAGGTTAAACACAGTAAATATCACAGCTGTCCAGCCGCACTGGAAAATGGAAGGGGGGGTGCTGAAGTTGATGCAGCACCTCCTGGTGGAACATGATGCAAATGTTTAATAATTCTAGTGAATTAAATATCCTGTAAACAATTCTTGAAATAATGCAAGCATTTAATGATGCTGTGTGTGAATAAAAATATAATTGGATTAAAATAGATAACACTCACAAATACATAAGCATTTGTACATTTAGATAAACTGGGTACTAATGCTTCAATCACTCATTCATCCTCTAAATAACTTTCTCCTTTATACAGGGTTGTGCGGGGCGTGGAGCCTATCCCAGGGGACTTAGGACACAAGGCGGGATACACCCTGGGCGGGGTGCCAATCCATCGCAGGGTATGCACACACACATACACACGCTCATTCACACACTATGGGCAATTTAGGAACGCCGGTTAACCTAATCTGCATGTCTTTAGACTGTAGGAGGAAACCAGTGTACCTGGAGGAAACCCAGTAAGCATGGGGAGAAGGCACAATTCTTTTGTGGGGCAATTCATGTATTACCACATTATTAAACTTATATACGTTTGCATTTGAAGTGGTAAAATGTTGCCGTTCTTCCTATGGAGCAGATCATTTGCTAGGTTTGTTTAGAATTGAAACTCAATCTATAATAATAATAATAATAATAATAATAATAATAATAATTTAAAATCTGGACATTTTTAAAATCATGATACTAGAAGAATCGCAATAAGAAATCGAATATATTAAAGATATTGTGATTATATCGTATCAGATGGTCTCTTGTGATTCCCATCCCTACTTATACTATAGTGAACTTCAGTACGTTTATATGATGTTCTGTTATTAAACTTTTTGGAAAACACCATGAGCACAAGTGATAGAATGCATCTCACAAAGTGTAGAGAATGTACAAAATATACTGCTCTGTAAAGTTGTCCATGTTTACACCGCTCATCATGATACCAATTTACCACTCGCTAACTTGTTTCTTGGTTGTCTGGTCTGTAACTTAATAGGTCAACTGGGAAAAGGTTCAGTACTAACAAACTAACAGAGCATATCGCCACCTATCACAGTGGAGTCAGACATACTTCATCAATAAATCGATTCCCCCCCCCCGTGCTTGTGTACTGGGACAAATACAGCAGTGCAACTAAATGGCCAATTCGGACTATAACTGTAGCTCAACTTAACTGTGCATGTACTGCATCTAAATACCAAAAATTATTATTAAAAATAATTTTAATACCATATTTTATACCATATTTCACCATATATAGAGCATTTAAAATAATTTTCAACGTTATACAAGTTAAAAGGTTATTAAAAAAAAAAGTTATAAATCATTTTGACATGATTGTGCTAGATATCTAAAGAGATATGTGTGTATGATCAAAAATATCTAAGATATAAGATAAAGTTTATGCATCATGCCATTATCAGTTTACTTTATTATACTATATACAACTATGACCTATAAAGAAACAAGATGAATGAATTTTTATATAGTCATCTAATAAAGGGGGGAAAAGACGTAAAATCTTATATCTAACATCTATACCCAAATATATAGTACTAAAGTAGGGAGCATGAAGAAAAGGAGTTAAAAAGGAAATGTCTCTGGGCATGTGAACCTGAAACAGTATCTGAAAGCGGAGTCCTGATTACTCCAGGAACATCATCTCTGTGCTGTTGTTCTCTATAGGTGGCTAACTGTAATTGCAAATAGCTTGTGTTCCTGTGGTTTAAATGTGTTAAAGGCCTTTTTAGCTAGATTTTCTTTTTATTCTTGTGCACATGTTCAAGTTACAAGCTCACTTTTTATTACAATATCATAAAAGTAACTTTGCTGCTGTTGTACTAATACTATACACACATAACCATGTACATTATATTGGTATGTACACCATTTAATCTACAAATGGCTGTGTTAGTTAGTTAGTTAGTTAGTTAGTATATATTCAGCCCTGAGAAAGTGGACATCTTTGAGCCTGGGTAACAGCATAACCACACACACTCCAATGAGCAGTTTATCAGAATTCTTTCAAAACTGATATTTAAAACAACTATTAAAAAAAACATTATGGCCTATTTACAGATGGCTAGAATCTTTTCTGTTGGTCGTTTGATATTTAAGAGACAGCTTTTTTTCCCTATCATAACTTTTGCTCAAAAAATATGGAGCCTTTTATTCAGACGTCCCATCAGTGTGCACAGGGAATGTAAAAATGACTCATATGTCAATTCAGGTCACCGAAGGTCACGAGCTACATGAATCATATGCATAAGTGGTCCTTTTTCAAATCTATAAACAGAGTGTATAACGCCTTTTGAAAAGCCTTTTGTCACTTCACCCATGTGCCTTTCTTACCTCGGATCCCCGCACTCTCAATTAGCATAAGAACAATTCTGTGAAGCGAGTGTGAAATATCCTTTTCATGTTCTGTTATGGCATTGAGCACACAAGCTATGACTCCAGTGCATGTTTAAAGGGATAGGGTTTAATGCCTAACGTCTGGTAATGGTTTCCAATGGCAAGACCCGGACTGCACGGCTGCAGGATCCATTAAAAGTTGATTGACATTGTTCTCTGTAGGTTTACAGATCATTTGCAACGGAATGTCAGAGTGCTGTATGTGTGAATGGATTCAAATGGGGTGTGAATGCACTTGGTCGTATTGTCTCATTGAGATGTAGCGAATGAAAGACCAGCGTGAACCAAACATCATATAGTATGATTGGCATTTTACGACAAGTCTCTAAACAAGACGATGATCCACGATTTTTAATGCTGTTTATAATTGTAATTTTGGCCCGATCATGCATTCCTAAACACCCACATGCAGCAAAAAGAGTGACAGGCACTCAGGGGTTTGTCTGTGCAGTCATTTAGGATGAGTGATTTTGTGAGTGGGGGTGTATTTTAAGGCAGCATTCCTCTTTGCCCCATGACACTGTTGTGATTAAGGATTAGAGCAGAGAGGGCCTTCAGCCATCTTTGCTCTTTCCTAAACAATCGCCCCTTCCCCCCCTAACCCAAAACCCCTGAGCACCCACCCTCGGGTGGGGGGTGGGAGCATTGTTAGGCCAAGAACTTTTTACTCATTATGTTCTAATACCCTTTTGCTCAATCAGTGGAGAAGGAGGCAGAGCTCTCCCATGCCCTCACACATGCACACACACAATCAAATCTCGCCCCCTCCTCCTCCACTATAACCACACACCCTGCCCTCACTTGCCTGATTAGCAACAGTCTTGCATCCACCGTAGTAAATTAATGTCCAGGTGCCCAAATCAAGATACAGAATAGATGTGTAAAGATATTTTATGTGTTTATTTAAAATATATGCCTTTTCTACTGGATGAAAAGGTTTTAAACGGTCCCAGGCTTTGTTAAATAAATAAACAAATGAATAACATTTGAAACAAATAAATAAATAATATTCAATTGAAAATTGTAAGTAATAAAATAAAATTTTAAACACATTTAGGTAATCATAATGTGATAATAATAAATATAAATATAAATATAAATATAATCCCACGGCCTGACATTTCTTTTAGTTCAAAGCGGACAAGTCAAATATCTCAGGCTATTAAGGTGATCCCACAACATTCAAACAAGTTTTTAATTACCATATAAGCCACGGGAATTAGGTAAGAGATTTCAACTCAGTATATGAAACAATAAAAGTTACTTTTTTCCCATGTGGTTGTTACCTTCTGTCCATGGTGTTAATACTTATTAGCCTTTGCATGCATTACAGTGCCGATTTTAACGTTTTAAGAAAGAGTGATGAAAAGAATAAACACAGTGATATATTACAAGCAGTTAGCATTAAACAGTTCAGGCATACACACGAGAACAGTTTAGCTACATGTACCATGGGCTATAATTAAGTGTGACAAGTTTACACTTTTAAATGATACTTTTGTGTGCTTTTGGTTCTCCTTCATACGCAGGATTAGGTTTTCCCATTTAAACACGTCGTCATCTGAGCTCAGATTACAGAGGTTTTTCGAGGTGGACTGGACTGGGTTTAGCCGGCTCACAACAAGAACCCTTATGTTTCAACATGCAATTGGTAAGCTGACATCTTGGCCCAGACTAACCTTCTTTCTTTTGTCTGTTTTTGGGAACAATGGAGAGAATCCTGTTAGTGTGGAGAACTTCAATGCAAGAGGATAAAATTACAGTCTCCAGTGTGTGTTTGTGTGTACTTCGAAATCTATGAAGGGAACAAAGTAAATAATGACTTTAGGTAGGTTATAGCTCATCTTTCAAAGCAAATCAGCACACCAGCTCCCTTCAGATAGTTACATTATAATTATGGTCTGTAGGCTATAATATACACTTAAGAATTGAAGATTCAAACACTGGTTTTCTCCACTTTAATTTTACCCCACCATGTCTCCTCCAGCCAGTCCTCATCCATGGTGTTGCATATAAACAGACACCGGCGTGGACACACAGAGACAACCCTGTCTCCTGTCACAGTGGGACCACAGCGGGCTTGTCTGCTGTCACCATGTTGAGGGATATAAAATGCCTTTAATGTCAGTCCTTCAACCAGTCGGTGAAACTTTCAACACCTTCAGCTGGTCATATCAAAGACGCACTGGGGTTTCCTCTGCTCTGATTTTTGACAGCCAGAGGTTGTTAAGCTATCAGGAGGTGCTTTATCTGAATCTGATCAGACAGCATGTAGACAGATCTTTTTATTGGTTCCATGTTTTTCTAAACTTTTCTGGGAAATTGGTAAAAGAAAATCCCAGATACATCCACTTATAGTTGAGAATATTTTTTGACTGAAGGGATGGAATTAATGATTCATTACCTAATCGCTACACTGTGAATTGCATGTTTTCCAAGCAATAATAACTGATTTAGGGGCTGACCAAATGAAAAATGCGGTACTGTTACCAGTGTTTTTCTTTTCTTTTCTTTTCAATTTTTTTTTAGCGGCAGTGAAGGAATTCACCATTTACATTTACTAAAGCTTTTTCTTATTGCTGAGCTCTTATAGTCATTAGATTGTTTGACTGGTTGCTTGAATTGTATGGGTTTAATCTAAATCTGAAAAACTCTCCGGAAGAGTATTTTTGTAATTGTAATCCATAATGTCTTATGTTGGTGAAAGGTAAAATAGAGTAATTCATTCTGTATACAGGGTCATGGGAGGCCTGGAGCCTATCCCAGGGGACTCGGGGAAATAGGCAGCGTACACCCTGGACAGGGTAACAATCAATCACAGGGCACACACTTACTCAAACAGTAGTACAACAATTTGGAAATGCCAAATAGTCTAATCTGTTGGATGTTAGATGGACGGATGGAATTTAATCTTTCTCACTGATTCTTCATCTATATTGCTTTATCATGTGTACAGGGTAACGTGCGTGTCTGTCGGGATGGGATTTTGGTCCATGCACACAGACCCCGAGGTGGGACTCGAACCCGGACCCTGGAGGTGCAATGTGACAGTGCTATTTGTGGCTCTCAAAGTACAGACCAACATAAAATACTTTGCCAAAACATTATTGGTGCTGATTTTAATTTTTTATGTTATACACATGATGCAGAAAATGTGTGCGCTAAAGAAGCTACATCTAAAGTTTATGCAAAATGGAAATGACCAATCTTGCTTCCCTAAAAAAATTCAAGTTGCCAACTTCAGCCGTTTTGTTCCCCCAAAATGGGAATTTTTCAGTGTTATACCGTTTCACTTCAAACAATTATAATTTAAAATGCAAATGATTCATATTTCTTTATGAGAATTGACCTTAAAATTGGTGTAAGCTTCTAGAAGCATATGACCTGTAAATATTGGTGCTTAAATTAAAACATTCTGTGCAAAATGTGTGCAAAAAATATGTATTGTCCGTAACCATATCAAATTCATATTGCAATATCTTAACAACTGTGCATTTTAGAAGAATATACTCTTTCAGGTTTAAGTCTTTTCATGTGAAATCTAAATTGGGCAAGTTTAATCTGAATGACACTTAAGACCATTGAAAGATTTGAAATTTAAAAAAAAGTTACGGACACTACATAAAAGGGCATGTAATTGTATTTAGTAATGTGTTTATTTTTATCTGATAAAAATATAAATATGTATGCATATTTACAAAAGATGAAGCATGGATCGGGAGATAAGAAGCATTAAGTATTATGAAAAATGGTGCTATTATGATCTTATCTGAAAATTCACTTTTTCACCTAGGGCACACTTTTTAGCACTATTAAAATGTTTTGTTATAGATAAACCACTACACACAGTATGTACAAAACGTGGGGGGGGGGGGGGGTGGAGGGGAGAATCCTGTAGGAATCCTACAGCAGGAATAACACAGTTATTAAAGGGAGAAAGAAAGACAGAAAGAGACAAAATACCAACACGCGTCCAAAAAGTTTGCGGCTTAGTTTTGTGTGTGACGTCACGCTACGTCTCAAACGGCTCTGTTTTTTTTTTTTTTTCAAAGAAGTGCACTGCGTAGGCTGCACTACGCTTTCTTTCGTAAGTACTGTAGTACCCCAGCCTAGACGATAGGAGTTGTTCGGAACGCGGCCGGTTCCAAATGGCTCCGTAATAGGCGGAGCGTGGGTGTGGCCTGCAGCGCACGAGCTTAAAAATACGTGATGTCAGAAGTGTGATAGTTTTGAGTCCAGAGAGAAGCGTGAGTGTAAGAGGGGAGGAAAAAAAAAAAAAAACAACGTGAGAGAGAGAGTGGGAGCAGAAATAAATACTCACCCGCGTGGACGGACAGAAGACGGAGGAACATGCCGTCGTACGCGTTTAATCAGTTCATCGACAGAGATGACATTCTGTGCCAGGTAACGTCATGCTTTATGTTTGGCCTTCTTTAGGCGTGCGCGCGCGCGCGTGTGTGTTAGTAGTAGAAGTGCAGCACGTGAGTCAGACAACGTGTTATTATGAAAAGCAGACATGCATGCAACTCAAAGACTAAAAAGAAAGAATTGCAAAACTTAAGCAGGAGTATTAAAACAAACTGTGTGTGTATGTGTGTGTGTGAGAGAGAGAGGGAGATTGAGTGTGTGTGTGTGTGTGTGTGTGTGTGTGGGCCACGAGTTCTCAGTCCTGAAGCGAATTAAACCGCTTCTAAATTGTTTTTAAGCAGATGGATGCAGTTTGCCGCGCATGTTGGTGAAAATTTCATTTTATTTAAAAAAAAAAAAAAAAAAGTGGGATTAAAGTTATACGTGACAAGTAACAAATACGTGACGTGCATTGTACTTTGAGTGTAAACAACTTCTCGATATAACGAGACGCAGTGCATGAACAGCAACAAAAACTTTTAAGCGGTTTGCGCGGGGCGCGTAACATTTTATTTATTTAACACGCTTAACTGTTGCTTAAAATGTGCTTGCTTGTTTTTTTTGGTCCAAGTTTAATTGGTGTGTCGTTTGCGCATGCGCACACTCGCTCAAACGGTTGCTCGACTTTTTAATCAAATGACGTCACGCATTCTATAAACCCACCATCATTCTTTTTTTCTTTTTCTTTCTTTCTTTGCCTACAGCAACTTTTAAAACTAGACATGGATGATCTGCCGAAGACTTTGTCACCTCCTTCGTCAGCTGTCGGATATCACAAGCCTGGATCGATAACTTCCAACAACTGGGCGCAAGCCAAAGAAATCTCCCTGTCGTCGTCGTCGTCGTCACGATGGAACAAGATGGGCTTCTGGTCGGAGCGTGCCGTCAGTATGGTGGAGGGTGATACGGGAGGTCTGGGCTGGGCGTCTGACAAGCCCGGGTCCATGCTGAACGCTTCGTCTTTTGGCAGCTCGTCGTCTTCTCTGTCTTCCGGTACGGCGTCGTCACGTTACAAGACTGAACTGTGTCGCACCTTTACGGAAAGGGGCACGTGCAAATACGGGAACAAGTGCCAGTTCGCGCATGGACACGAGGAGCTGCGAGGGATCAACCGCCACCCTAAGTACAAGACCGAACCGTGTCGCACGTTCCATTCGATCGGCTTCTGTCCGTACGGTATCCGCTGCCACTTCGTCCACAACAACGATGACGATTCCCACTTCCGCCCTCAGCAGCCCTCTCTTCCAACGAG
Organism: Heterobranchus longifilis; assembly: GCA_028570985.1. Taxonomy (NCBI): domain Eukaryota; kingdom Metazoa; phylum Chordata; class Actinopteri; order Siluriformes; family Clariidae; genus Heterobranchus; species Heterobranchus longifilis. The sequence goes on from JAOVVB010000050.1 coordinate 8,150,652, forward strand.
TACCCAGCGCCCACGCCTCCTAAAACAGAGTTTTAGCTTTGCTGGCTTTCCTTCCAACCCTCCACCACTCGATCCACCATTTTCTCAGTCGTCCTTCCTCAGCATGCCGTCTGCTTCGCCGCCTTCATCAGGCACTATCTCTGACCTCCTGGCCATGGCGTTCCCAGAGTTCCAACCCTCGCACGACTCCGGCTGCTCTAGCGGTGAAAACACTCCTACCGCCTCGCCCGTTCAGACTGCACCCGGTGTCCCAGACCAAAGTTTCAGCATCTCGCTCGGCGCGCGGAGCCTCTCGCTCACATCGCTCTCGGACCACGAGGGACGTTGCAGCAGCTCGGCCAGTAGCCTGAGCGGCTCCGATCTGTCTTCCGCTCCTGACAGTGCAGCCAAGAGACTCCCTATCTTCAGTCAGCTCTCTGTTCCTGATGGTTTTTGCAGCGAAGGCAGTTCAAGTTTCTTCCTTTAGAGTTCTCTTTCTCACACAGCTTTCCTGACCTTGATTATAGATTTATAGTATCTTTGCCAAATACTTGACATTTGCATTTGAGCTGAGTGTGAAGAAGACTTCCACATCTTCCACAAAAAAAAAGTGGAGGGGATTATTATTATTTTTTTCTCTCTCTCTTTTCATGTTCAGATTTGTGATCAGAGACTTTTTTTTTTTAAAAGAGAGCGAAGTTAAATTGTGGGTTTGGAGTGAAACACTGTATGTAATCAGTATTTAATTTAGTTGCTGGTTAAAAGGTTTATATATATATATTAAAAAAAAGCCAAAGAATTTATGAATCTTTAACCTCTTTTGTACAAATGTTCCATAGATTCAGTGTTTGTTTCGACATCAGGATTAATCTCTTGTCTCATGTTGTGTAAGCTGTACTGTTTTGGACACTTTTTTTTTTTTTTTTTTTTTTTGGTCTAGAAGCTGCTGTGGTTTTAACACTGTGAATACTGTTGAGCAGCCGAGCCTTATTAAAGTGACGAGAGTTATTCCTTCTTTCTCACTTAGTTTATTTTCAGTCTAAAGTAAGTATTGTGAATTATTATTTTTTTTAAACCTGTTAGATTTGAAATTGTAATTATGCAAATTTGTGAGACTTATGTCACCCCCCTGATTTGTTTTGTTTAAAAAAAACATTCTTCTGAAAAGTTTTGTTTTTGTCGCCCCAAGGCTTTCATGTAACTTTGTAGATTTGATTCATCGCCAGCAGCTTGATCATTTTTTTTATTTATTTTATTGTATTTATAGAAAATGTTTCATGTTTTGTGTTAAGTTTAATATATTTTTTTTCCTCTCCAGTTTTTGTACTGAAAATAAAACTTTTTACAAGTATCACAAGCTTTTTGTCGAGTCGTCTTAGAAAATGCGCAATATAAGAGCCAAATCTAATTTATGCGAGTGCTAAGGTTTTTAACGGTGTGGCTTAGCTCGGAGACTGAACGACACCCTTCTGTGAAGTTGATGTGGATGCCTTTTGTTATTCTTAACGCAGTGTTGGGGGGGTTGTGGTGTTGACCAATCTAATCTTGTATGGAAATGATGAGGGTGCTTTTGTGTCTAAGTTTTCTCTCCCTCCTACGTGCCTGATAGTGCGTGGCCTAAAGTCATCAAAGTTTTTTTTTTTTTTTTTTCTTTTTTTTTTCCCCTTCTTCCTATATGAAGACTTTCTTTAAACACTCTAGACAACATGTGGGCCACACAATCATGTTTTTTTTTTTGTTTTTTTCCTTTTACCCCCATATGTAAGTCTCCAACATTTCTTATTTGAATTGCAAGTAGCTACATTCAGTATACGTGTATCAGAGTTCCCACAAGTGCAATGTTTCATCGATTACACCCTAACCTCTTACCCCTAAAATTTAATAAATGGGCAAAGTGACCTCTTTCTTCTACAGCACCTGACTGCAAAATCGGTAAGCTGAAATTAAATTCTCAAATCCTCGACCTGTTCAGTATCTCAGTTCATCATTGGCTTGTCGTGAGAATCTTTTTTGGTAAGGCTCGCCCTTTTTTTTTCTTTTTTTTTTTTTTTTCCCTTGGTTATAAAAAAAAAAAAAAAAAAGGTGGAACAGCAAAAGGGTTAAATGGCTGTGCTGTTCTCTATTGTGCACGAGGAAGATTCTCCCACATTGCCTAGTGAGCCTGCACAAAGGCCCCGGCCGCATTCTCACACAGGACCCAGATCATGTGGAATCCTGAGCAGATGGCAGTATTCACCAAGACTCCAGGTCAAACATATGCTCTCCAGGCTTGTGGATACAATGGAATCTCTCAGAGTAGAGTGTGTGTGTGTGAGAGAGAGAGAGAGAGAGCTGGGGGTGGAAGGGGGAGACCTATTGGTACTGTACAGCCAAACGAGAATTGAAGTCCTTGTAAAATGTCTGAAGTGTTCCATCGTTCTTGTCAATTGCATCACTTCCTCATAGAGGAGAGATAAAAAGAGTCAGAACTGAACAAGAAAACAACAAAAATGGCTCTCCAGGGATAAGAAATGCTATGCAAATGCTTTATGCAGAGTGTATACAATTGGACTTTTCATGAACAGTTGAAGGATTATTGATGGATTTGTTTTGGGTGACACAGGGGCATAGTGGTTAGCACCGTGGTCTCAAACCTCCACAGTCGAGGGTTGGAGTCTCGCCTTGTGTGTGTGTGTGTGTGTGGAGTTTGCATGTTCTCGCTGATTCCTCCAGGCAATCAGGTTTCCTCCCACAGTCTAAAGACATGTAGATTAGGTTAATTCTTCTTTCAGATGCTCCCATTAGGGGTCGAGGACCATTTGTCTCTATCTTACTATGTCTAACCACATCTTTGCTTTGACACTCCAACCTCCTGCATGTCCTCCCTCACCACATCTATAACCCGTCCTCTGCTCCTCGTGCCTGGCCGCTCCATCTATAGAATTGTCCTCCTGATATACCTCTCGTCCCTCCTCTGCACATGTCTAAACCATCATAATCTGGCCTCTTTGTCCCCAAACTGTCCCACCTGCACTGTCTCTCTAATATACTCATTCTTAATCCTGTCCATTCTCGTCACTCACTCACTCAGTCACCGTCTATACTGCTATATTCTGTATGCAGGGCCGGCCACGGGAGCCTGGAGCATATCCCAGGAGAATTAGATCATGAGGTGGGGTACACACTGAACAGGGTGTCAATCCATCACAATCCATCACAACCTGGAGGTGCAAGGCGACAGTGCTAACCACTAGGCCACCGTGCAGCCCAGTCAAAGCAAATCGCAGCAACTCTGCCACCTCCAGCTCTGCTCCTGTCTTTTTGTCAGTGCCAACGTCTCCACACTGTACGACATAGCTGGTCTCACTGCCATCCTGTAGACTTTCATTGGCATTTCCAAATTGACCGTAGTGTGTAAGTGAGTGTGTGTGTGTGTGTGTGTGTGTGTGTGTGCTCGTGCCCTGTGACAGATTGGCACCCTGTACCCCACCTAGTTCCCCGTGTCCCCTGGGATAGATAGGCTCCAGGCCTCCCGTGTCCCTGTACAGGATATAAAATAAGTGTGTGTGTGAGTGAAGTAGATTTGATTTGGAATAGATTATTTAACCTCACACTCATAATTTGAATGAACAAGCATTTCTCAAACCTCAACAAGGAAGTACTGGGAGCTTAACAGCTCCAGGGTTCCAGGTTCAATCCTGTGGTTTACTGTGTGTTGAGCTGCAGATGTTCACCACGTGAGAGTCCTCCATGTTCTCTGGTTTTGTCCCATTGGCCATACAAAGCGTGCAGGTTGAGACTAGGGCTGTGCAAAAATATCGATACATCTAACTATCGCGATAATTTCTTTTACGATAGTGTATCGATAGTCAAAC
>JAOVVB010000050.1:8154740-8165048 GCA_028570985.1 Heterobranchus longifilis
CATATAGTTATAAAACATAACATTTATATAAATAAAATGGCGGCACGATGGCGTAGTGGTTAGCACTGTCACCTTGCACCTTCAGAGTCCGGGTTCGGTTCCCGAGTTTGCATGTTCTCCCTGTGCTTGGTGGGTTTCCTCCGGGTAATCAAGTTTTCTCCCACAGCTCAAAAACAGGCAGATTAAGCTAACTGCTGTTCCCAAAGTGCCCACAGAGTGTAAATGAGCATGTGTATGTGTGTGCCCTGTGATGAATGTGTACCCCGCCTCATACACTAAGTCTTCTGGGATAGGCTCCATACCCCCAACACACACACACACACACACACACACACACACCACCATGTATACAGGCTGAAGCGGTATAGACGAGTGACGTTTATAGAAACCTTTCACTCACAATATGCTGTGGCACGTAAAATATGTGAAAACTATGTGCGTAATACAATCATCTTTTGACATTTATCTATTTTGGGTTCTTGAATAAAGTTCAAAGGTATTTCAAAATATACCTCTATTCATTCATTGTCAGTAAACCGTGGTCACGGGAATATGAGTTGTGGGGCAATAATATGTTCTGGATGAGCTGCTTGTCAATGATGTTGAAACACACACACACACACACACACACACACACACACACACACACACACACACAAACACACACACATTCATTCATTCACACCAAATGACAGTTTAATGTAGTTATTCCATCTACCATCACATGTTGGGAGGATGGGGTTAAACCAGAAGACATTTACATGGACATGGTGTGTAATCTACGGATCTCAGGATCGAACCAGGAACCCTGAAGCTGTCAGAAGGCAATGTTATCTTTCATGATTTTTGAATCTTATCAAGCTATATGTTTTTTTTTTTGTTGTTGTTGTTGTTGTTTTTTAACTTTGTAATGGTTCCTTATGTCAAGTACTTTCAGGTTTATTATATTGGACATATGTATATTTAGCATATAATAACTCAGTCCTTAGTTTTAGATCTTCAATAATAAAAAGAACACTCTCACAACAAATCGTTTTTAAAAGTGGCGACAGAGTGAAAAGTTGAAATTCAGTTGACCAGAGCCAAAGGTATAAAGGATTGTAACGAAGTAGAATAGCAGGACTTATAAAAGGTTTAACACTCTAGCATTTTAGCATCAGAACTGTCTGTCTTACTAAAACATTTGTTTGGCCCAAACATTCCTTTTTTAGCAGTTTCACTTCCTTCCCTTTATGTCCTCGCCTATGTACGTACATACCAACAGACCCAAAAAGAGGAAGTTATCACCTTGACAACACACAGTTACTTCAACATTCAAGCTCAAGTCTTGTTATTTTTTTCCCCAGTTAGTTTGTCCTCCGGCAGGTTTTCAGCCCGGGTGTAATATTATGAGGGATAGATTGAAAAGTTTAATGATTTACAAAAGCCCAGAACAGGTCTGAGTGAAACACTGGAACAGAGCTTTTTTATAAAACTCAACACTTCTCCTTGTTTGTGGATGGTGTTTAAGGCACAGGAAAGGCCTCACACAAGTTCATGCACTTATGTTGAAATGTGTTCCTGTAGTTTATATGAATACGGTGTGCTGGAAATCCCAGGAAATCAGGATGAGATGTGTTCCAACTGAAATGACCTTCAGTTTAAACTGGACTTCAGATAAACATTTGACATTTAGCCCAGCCATTTTTCGTTTACTTAAGTTACTGGCCATCCTAGTGAGTGTTGTTGTTTGTTTGTTTTGTTTTACCAGCTTTGTACCTCCTTTGAAGTGTTACATTGTGTCAGAAACACTATTCATCAGAAACAACAATGAAAACGACTTAATCGAGTTTTCACAAAAATATGTAGATCATATATTCTCCAAATAGTTTACGAGTTCTAAAAAATAAAGCAGGGGTTTGCCTGGAATTTGCCCTCAAGTTTGAGAAACTGCGCAATGCTTCCTCGATGACGTTTCGCTGTGTACTTTACGAGACCTCTCTTCCCTCCCCTTTGGGCCTAGAAATGAACAGAATGCACAGAATGTTACACAGAAAGTTGTTCCCTAAACGTCCTCACTCCATCTGTGCTCTCCAATCCAGCAAAAGTGGCAAAAGCAACGTTACTTTTCACAAAATGTAGAAACGGAGATGAGACAAATATTCAGGTTACGCTTCCATTTTCTTTTGTTATTTTGATAACTATGCTCAGAGGAAGTGGGTCCACAGATGGAGGGGACAGGAAGTTGGAGGCAGGCGGGGAGGGTGGAGGGGCTTGGTTTCAGATCCTGTTGGAGCTGAATGGCAACCTTTGTATTTTTCGCACACAGCCTCCACTTCCCGCATATGTCGCGGAACGGACGTATCCCCTCCCTAGAGGAAGGAAAGAGGGAGTGGCTCCCACCACATGGTTCTTCTTCTGTCTGCGTGTGCAGATTTGTCCAGAAGCCTGGGGCATTCTGAAAAGCACACGAAGGAATTGCACAACTGTGTTCCCCAAACAGACGCAGACGGGAAAAAACATGGTTTTCATAACGCACACAGACACTCTTGATGTTAAAGCCTGGTACCTTAATGCAAAAGTTAGAAAGTGGTTTAGTGAAGGAGGGAAGGTGGGGTCAGAGAGAGAGAGAGAGAGAGAGAGAGAGAGAGAGACATTCTTCACTGCTCTGCAATGTAAACATAAGTCATAGCTATGCAAAACTGCTTAGTGGACAGAGAAGACTAATGGTATTTGAAAGTTTAAACTTCATCCTCAAACCTTTATGTCCACTAGATCAGAATTCCGTTTTTGAAAAATATATCAACGTTTCAGATTTTACAAAATTGATAATCAAATATTCTTACGGTCAGCACGAATAACACAATGTCAGTTCATGACTGTGTCAAAATCGAAATGTATGAGGCACCAGTGGTTGTGTGATTATTAGCGGATTATCCAAGGATTAGTGAATTAATTCAGCTGGTTTGTATTGTGCTGCAGCTCAGAGACATCCATGGCAACAAGAAAACATACAGCACAGATTTTCTCAGGGATTACCAAGCGTTTAATTTCATGCTACAACACGACAGATTGAAATCCTTTTTTTTTTTTTTTTACATTTTTTTTTATTGAAACATAAACCACAATAAACTCACTGTCATAAAAGCAATATAATATCAAACATGATAATTATTGAATATGTCCACTATCTAATTTCTATCTTTAAACTGACTCTAAAATGCTTTCACAACCCTTGAATCTTAACACACTCTGAAACCAGGGATGGTCTGGTTTTTTTTTTTTTTTTTTTTTCTCCTTAGGGAAATTGCATAAGCTTTTGAAATTGTGATGCAAGTACTATCTTGCTGCTTAGCAATGGTAACGATGTGGAGACACTGTTTTGACTGCCTCTGTAAACACAAAGTCAGAAGTGCAACTTTGCACCTGATGTCAGCATAGATTCGGGCTTCCCGGCATGGAGGTCAGCCCAAAATCTAACAGGATCACTGATTTATTATAATTTTTTTCATTTGTTTGCCTTTTTTGTTTTTGGAAAAGACCAATATAAATCTCAGATCTTAACTTAGTGCATATTCTTTACTTGTTTAGATATTGCTCATACTCATACCATTTCATTCCATCTTGACATTGATGTCCTGAAGGGGTTTGTTCTTGGAAGAAACTGATGATTAACAGTTAGCAACCAACAGATGGTGTAGTTAAAAGGGGTGAAAGTAGTTATGAATTCTTACTGGTACCATGTAGCCAAAGGATGAGCAGAATAAACTAAATCTTACAAGACTTTCCATTTATTTTCCATTTATTCTGCTTAAAAATATCAGCTAAGTTCCATGTTTGGGGGTTGAATCCCAAATATTATTTGCGATAGGGTGTACAATTCCTTGTGCCCTTGACTAGGGGTTAGAGATGGATTTGGGATTCAGGAAATTGTTAGAATCTACTTAGCTTGGTAGCTCATGTATTATTTATCCATCTAGGAACCATGGAGGCCAACAGTATTAATCATTGTATTTATTCCCATTTTTATAACCATGGTAGGAGACAAACTACAGGCAATTTGAGAACGCCAGTTAGTCTAACCTGCCTGTCTTTGGACTATGGGAGAAAACCGGAGTACCCAGAGGAAACCCACCAAACATTGGGAGAACATGCAAACTCCATGCACATAGGCCTGATGCGGGAATCAAACCCAGTCTCTGAAGGTGCAAGGCAACAGTTCTAACCACTAGGCCACCGTGCCGAATGTGGGTTTTGGCAGGTCTCTCCTCTCTTCTCTTCCTTTCTTTTCTACTGCAGATCATACCAGCCTACTTTCACCTGACAGATAGTATAATTAATAATTGTAAGAACTACTGTAATGCCAAGTAATACATATAGTGAAACATCCCAGTGCTGTTACCGTCTATTATCATCACTTGTAGAATGCCTCTCGTCCAATCAGATTACTCGGTCAGAACTGACTTTTGTATAATTTAGATTAACTTGTGGCCTCACAAAAACAATGTCAAATGACAGTCATTTCATTTTCTACAATAATAAAATAATAATAATAATAATAATAATGCATATTATTTATATAGGCACCTTTTGTGTCACCCAAGGTCACCATCCAATTCAAACGAGAGATTTTTAATAACATGGAGTGGTAAATAACACTAAAACCCTTATTAAATAAAACATTTGTCGTCACCCAAAACATAATAAATCATATGAACATACATTTAAGCTCATTGCATAATTTGCTTTATTTTATATATTGAATTTTCTCTCAGTTTTTCAAGGGTGCCAGAAATTCCTGAGTTACAATCTCTCTACAACCCTGGACTAGTCGACAGTAAAATTTCACACGTTACAGCGTTGTATTGCATAACCTTAAAAGATAAGTGGTAACTATTAATGTATTATTGAACACAGCTTAATTTCGCAACAGTACCAACGATAATGGATTTCAAGCCTGGCTCAAACAACAGGTGCAGTCCATTTAAACAGAGAGTCAACCTCTTTGTTCTATTCAGATGGATTAGAACCATCAGTTTTTAGTGTTGAAGGACTTAACTACTGACTTCATGGAAAAAAAAAGACTTTTGTGTAGACAGCGTTTTAAAATGATAATTGTGTCATGATGTGAGTTTAACTGCGTATTCTTTAGTAGGAAGTAACTACAGAAATAGAATAAAAAGAAATTTCCAAGTTCCTTCTTCATGCTTTTTGTTCAGAATTTCTGTTCAGTCTGTTCATGGTTCATGCATTTGAAGTGAACTTTTTCTTATTTGTTTATTCTGTACATTATTCACTAGAATCAGTTAGTGAAACATATAGTATAACTATAATATAACTATAAAAAAAATTGTCTCTAATGTTAGCTTTCTCGGTCAGATTTGAGGCAAATGCTAGAATGTAATGCTTTTGCTACTACGCTGAGATGGAAACAAATGAGACAAGCAGTCATATGGTGCTTACAGAAGTGGTTAAAGCCATGCAACCACTAAGCTCCATAATGGAACAGTGTATTCATTTAGAATAAGAGTTGTTGTTTACACTGTATTGAGTGCTCAGATGGAAATAGCAAGATAGCAGTAAGAATATTTTTAAGAAGTGATTGTTTCCCCGTATTTTTCCAGTGATCTCAAAGGTTAACTCATACCTTTTAAAAGGGTTTTTAATAAAAGATGCATTGATTTAATCCAATATTACTTTACTCTCATAATAAAGTTTTTATTTATCCTCACTATGAGCTTAATTTTCTATGAAAACATACAGTATGTGCGGTGACATGGTCCTTCCATTTTCTTTTATGTAGACAGTAAATGTGTTATCCAAAATAATACAAAGACTACAAAGATACAAAGATAGTGGATTTCTGGACAAAAAGTGAAATACATTATTAAAATTCAAAAATATTTATGATGGTAACATAAGTATATTATGTCAATTTTAATATGTACTGTAATAATATGTAATATTTTAATATGTAACCTCTGTAGTCTAACTAGGGACCATGGAGGCCAAAGGTGATTACCATTGTATTTATTCCCATTGTAATAACCAACATTCACACTCTACGGGCAATTTGCATGTCTTTGGACTGTCGGAGGAAACCCACCAAGCACAGGAAGAACATACAAACTCTATGCACACAGACCCCGAGGCAGGAATCGAACCCAGACCCTGGAGGAGCAAGGCGTCAGTGCTAACCACTACACCGCAGTGCCGCCATGTCATTTTACACTTCACTAGCAATAGTTCAAACTCATCACGTCCTTGTTATTTTTTAAGGTTGGGTTATGTTGCATTCAAAAAAGTTCTAACAGAGATTAAAAAAAAAAAGCCTGGTACATCTGGGGAGGAGGTCTAAGTGGTCTAGTCAAACCACACTTCTACTCGTACATCCTTCTCAAAATTCACACACCTGTTCAAATATTCAACTTGACCACACAGGTCTTAAAAGAGGGATTGTTACTTGCAGTACACTCCTGTCTCATTTGTAATATTTCAACACACACCAGTCAGAAATGATTTCAGACTCAAGAAAACCATAATTATCGTTGCTTGTTTGAAAACTGCCCATTTCGCACTTTTCTGAAACCACAGCCATCTCAAGTAGTATGCGGGGGCCCAGCATGTTTTTTTTTTTTTTTACCTTTTTTTTTTTCCTTTTCATGGACCCAGTCTAAAGGAATGCAGCTTCTATGAAGAAGATGAAAATAAATATGCTATAGAACAAACATAACCAATGCACGAAATATAGCAAACTAAGAACAAATAAGTAAACAATTAAGGATGTCAGTGTAATTTCCATGCCTCAGAAGTGTCGACGTCATACCTTTCCCAGTGTGTAAGAATCCCACAGTGTGAGAGAGTAAATATGCACAATTACTGCGTCTGCATTCCCTTGCAGTTTGCTGATAGACAAGGTCTGCACACTATTTAAAAGCCCTCCCAGCTAACTGCTGCACCAGATCTTTCACTCAGATCTAGCAGCAAAGATAAAAGTTGGCACATGGGGAAAAAAACACACACACAGACAAAATGAAATGATTGCTGCCTATCTCTATCACAGTTATAAATAATACATAAAAAGTGTATCTGATATTGATTTCGGAATATTACTACAAACCAAACTACAAACCAAGACAGGCCCAGTGCCTAAGCCTGAACAAGAAGTGAACATGATGAGAATTAAGTACCCTATATGATTTCCTCTGAAGTGTTATTAATACATAAATGCACCACAATCAAGCATCATGATATAGAAGCGTAAATAAGTAGACAGTTACAAGTAACTCGTTTCCACTTCCAGAAAAGATTGCCTTGGCCTGGTTTCCTCTGCCATAACAAGACTGAACCCCATCAGGAAGTGCAGCGACATCAACTGGCCAATGAAAATCAGACTCATCCAGGTGCAAGAGCTTGAAGCTTGTGATAAGACCAAGGCATTTGAGTACAAGTGATACAGGAAAGTCCTGCGCAATTTGTACAAATTTGTCAACAGGCAAGGCAGCCAAATGCTTGGGGTCCCAGGCCAGTAGGGGGCCCCCTGAAGGCTGACCCATATTTATTTATTATTTATAAGATAATGATGATGAAAGCTGGTTGGAGATGCCCCCTGAAAAAATGTATGCCTAGGGCTCCAAAAGACTCTAGAATCACCTCTGTTACAAATGCCAACTTAAGTTGGGTCATCATCATCACCCATAAAGGCGAATAAGAACCACTCTTAAACATCATCAGGCCGCACACATTGTGACTTGTATGGTCACGTAACCCTTCACGACCCCCTACGTAAGACCATCCTCCAAGGCACAGTAGAGGAAAAGTACCACAGAGGTAGCCAGTGCAAAACCTGGCTGAACATTGCCAAAGAATGGCCTGTTACCTTGCTACAAGCTGATAAAGAGAACAGTGGAGAGACTTGCTGCCACTTGGCAAGTCCATCCACCTCAAGGTTTGCATTCTGTTGTGCTGACTGCGGTGTGCGTTCAGATGTTTTACTGCTCAGCATGGGCATTGAATAATAGGTTTTTGTGTGTTTTTTAAATTACTCAGGCATTCCTGTCAGTTTAAATCAACCTTCTCCTCTCACCCCTCTCATCAACAAGGCATCTGTGCTTGCATAACTGCTGCTCACCAGATTTCTTCTATAATTCTGAGAAAATTCCAAGACTCTTGTGTGTGAAAATCATAGGAAATCAGCAGTCAAACCAGTTTCTCTGGCACGAACATGCATGCCACGAGCAAAATAACTGAGATCACAATTTTCCCATTCTGATGTATTTGACATGTATCTACATGACATTATGCATTGGGCTGCTGCCATATGATTGCCTAAGTGAACATTTTTCCATTGCTAAAAGTACTATATAGATAAAATTAAATTGAATTGAATTGAATCTCCTTGATCACTTCTTGTTGGGCCCAAAAGTTCTAAAAAGTAGTCAGCTTTTTGAGTTTTTTTCTGCTCAAAGAGGCAAAAAGGATGCAAGCATCTCTTTATCCATTGTAAACACCATAACACTAAAAGACAAACAAGAACTATGGTAACTTGGCAGAGTTAACTGCGCCTATGGGCAATAGCTACGGATACAAGAATCATGCCAAAAAAAAAAACAACAACAGCAAACATGCCTATCGTAGCAGATGCTAGACAAACAATGAAACTTACATCAAAACTTGCACAGGGTGATTTCTAAGACTTTTGAACTGTTATGTCTCTGTTGCATTTTTCTTTAGTAATAGCGATAAGTCACAACCATAGATCCTCAATCTTGTTTGATTTTGTGCTCATGTAAAGTATGTTGAGCGAAAGAGAAGTCTGAGCTTGCATGTACACCCCTTATCAATTCTGACAGAACGTACGACTACTACTTGGATGCAAAGCTGAGCATACCAAGGTGGTGTTTGGATTGATTTAGATCCCCCTATGTGTGGCTCAGGGAAATAGACATTCCGACACTGACAGATGACAGCTACACTGCCATTTCTAGTGGATGAGCATGGTGGATCTGATGACGCGGAGAGGAAGTGGCTCGATTTCCTGTTGTCAAAGCTTGCTGGCCTTGGCACACCCAGTCATAAAAATCTGACCAAACTCCTACAGCTGCTCAAGTGGGAGTTTCCAGTGACCAGATACGTATGAGCTTCCCAAAAAATTGTTTAGGGAGTTGGTTTACTATAACCTGGACCAACCTGTTGACCTCAGCAGCTTTGCTCCAGGTAGAGGTCATCTTGGAGGCCTATCAAACAGTGCAGCAGAGGAAGGTAGATGGGGTCATGCCACACACAAGCCCAGCTCCCACAGCACTTCCTTGCCCTATCCAAATAAATAATTATTTCTCTTAGTCAAGTCTTTTTCTAAAGAAACAGTTCTGGTGGGATTACAAAATAAAGATTATAGATGAACCAGATGCTGTTGCCTCCACGCACTTACTTATGTTTGTTGCTGGAGACCACTTTATATCCCAGGGTGCCCTTTATTCTGAGTTTCCTTCTGGCTCTCTCTCTTTTAGCTATGCTGTCATAGCTGGTCTTGCCAAAGTTCTTACTCAAAAAATGTACATTAACTCTCTCCCCCTCTCTGTCAAGTTACACGTGGCACTCCTGAGATACCAGTGATCCACCACCGCTTCTGCCTGCTGGACCTGTCTGATCGGTTCGAAAGCTCAACTTCTGAGTAAAGGTCTCATCACATGAGAGCGCTCACTCCTGCTGAGCATGGATTCATATAGTTTGCTCAATGATACAAAGAGCTTTATATGATACAAAGAATTTTTTCTATAATGGTTTATGCTGGCAGATGAACGCCTCGTTACCTTAACAAAGTGAACTTCATGTTAACAAACTTAATCTATCATACATTTTCACTTTTTGGCCATTTAGCACACAGTTATAGAAAGGATTCATTTGTGGTCACATCATCTGATGTTACTCAAATAAGGGTGAGTTCCCTTTTGAGTCTGGTTCCTCTTAGGGGTTATCCCTCATGTAGTCTCAGGGAGTTTTCCCCTGCCACCATTGCCTCCAGCTTGCTCATTTGGGATACATAGATAAATCTTGGCATCAGGGCCGTTCTAGACAGGCACATATGGGAGGGCAGTCAGAAATGTGAAGGGGGCATCATGTGTACACATCATGTTCGAGCACTGTTTTTTTCCCCACTGTGCTTATAGTAACAGTATTATCCTTGCTGAATTGTGTTGTTACATGTAGCTGCGTCCAAAGCCTGGAGAAGTGGATTGCACTTTGTCAGGCTTCTACCTTCAGACCTGTCCAACTTGGGTGTCCCACTTGAAGACTAAGCTCCTGCTGGTATAGATCTTAAGGTCACTG
>JAOVVB010000050.1:8177875-8193420 GCA_028570985.1 Heterobranchus longifilis
CTTCAAGACTGTTGGAAAACCATTTCAGGTGACCATCTCTTGAAGCTCATCGAGAGAATGCCAAGAGTGTGCAAAGCGGCAATCAGAGCAAAGGGTGGCTGTTTTGAAGAAACTAGAATATAAAACATGTTTTCAGTTATTTCACCTTTTTTCTGCAACTATTGACATCTTTGGAAGAAACATATACTAATACTACAAATTGGTGCCATAATTGAATTAGAGTTTTTAAAAAGGCCATAGATAACTGTTGAAGTGTGCATACATTTTTTGGATCCCTCCGTATGTATATACACTAATCAGCCATAATATTATGACCACTCGCCTAATATTGAATTACGTCCCCCTTTTGCCACCATAACAGTGATGCACTGTGTGTTCTGACACTTTTCTATCACAACCACCATTAACGTTTCCCTCAATTTGAGCAACAGTAGCTCATCTGTTGGATCGGACTACACAGGCCAACCTTCATTCCCATTGTGCATTAGTGAGCCTCGGCCACACATGACCCTGTCGCCAGTTTACTGGTTTTCCTTCTTTGGATTACTTTTTTGTAGGTTCATGACCACTGTAGGCCATGGAAATCAAACATCCCACAAGGGCTGCAGTTTTGAAGTTCATCATCGCCTGGTTACTCTTTAAACTTCTAATGTGATTTCTGGAAGTTAGAGGTCAGAAAATGAAATATAGTGCAAAGAGGCAGAGGAATGAAAAAAAAAGTTAGAAGTAAGAAATATATTGAAAAACTATATAGTGTCTGTCTGCAGAATGTAATAATGCCAAAACAAGTGCTAGCACTGCTGCTACTAACTCCAACACAGCAGCTCCCCCTTAACACACTTAGAATGTGACAACATTAGCAATGTTGATAATGGTACCGCCACTGCAACTTATGGTGATCACAATGCCAGAGAAGGTTATAAAGTTGGGAGGTTGTAAACTTTAGAGACTGTGCTTCTTGTAAACTCTTGACATTGTCACTGTGTAATGACCCTGATGCTTGGCCAAGTTGATTGGCAGATAAAGAGATGTGTTTGATAGCAAAGACAAGAAGAGTTTATGTGAAATATAGGATTTTTTCCTAAAAATACTGAAGTTTATAGATTTACCAGAAGTATTTGGTGCAGATGAAAATTTAAATAATGATATTTAAAATTTTTTTTAAATAATAATAATCATGAAAGGTCTGTTGAACATGACACAAACATAAATACATAAAAACATGAATCATTTGGAGAGGCAAAAGGCAAGCACAGTTATAGATAAGGTGAATTGGGCCACTCACATGATGAGGCTGAATGAAAACCAAGGTAAACCATTACAACCCTATCATGCTCTTTACTCATTGTTTCACTAAGTTTGAATTGGGTGGTGCTGGTTATGTCATCGTCTTGGCTTTGTTAAGCAAACAGCACATTTCTTTTGTTATATCTTATGCAAAGGTTTGGTTGTTTTGTTTATTATTATTATCTAAAAATAGGGCGTAGGGAGGGCCCCATATCTATCATTGATGTGGGCCCCTAAATCAGTAAGTCCACCCCTTGCTAGAAGGTGAAATGTAATAATAGTATTTCATTATATTTTCAGCGTTTGGCATTATCTAGAGCGACTTTAAAAATGTAGATTTTTAATTCATTATACATATACACAGTATCCTACATTTTGGCTTTCTTTAATATTCTGTTGTTATTTCTTGCAAGCTTGCCGAGTCATAATTATACCTAGACAAGCACATGAGTCATCTTCTTTACACGGATTGATGAGCCATTCTTATAGAAAGTGTAGCATAAACAAAAATTCCCCGATTACGGCATGTTGGTTAGAGCGTAATTTTTCAAGCACATGCATTAGATAGTCATGCCTGCCTGTAAATCTGAACTGGTGCTAGCCAGCTAAAAACAGATACAACATTTCATGCTCAGTTTCGAATAGCACCCTTTCCTTGAGCTTGACCAGTTTAGCTTAAGGCATTAAAAAAAATTCCATTTTGTCATTTCATTCCTGTTTTTTTTTCTGGGTTTGTGGAAACTCACCCTGATGACTCATCTCAGGGGGTGTGTGCTCACTGTAATAATAATAATAATAATAATAATAATAATTAAAAAAAAAATAATAATACATAATTATAAAGGCATTTACAATATAATACAATATTACCGTGTGGGATATTAATGTGCCATATATTGTAAAGAGATTCATAAAAAAATTAACATATACATTGAAGGAACAATAGAACATGTGCTGTATACGCTATACAAATAATTTCTCAAAATGCAATCATTATGTTGAAACACTTTTATGTATATATTTTTTAAATTTCATGTATAGAGTATAGTTTATTATTTTACATTTTAATGAAATAATTTTGCAAGGATACAACTGTTTTTTAAAATAATGATATACCGTAATGTATCCTGTTACTGAACTTTGTAACCCTTCTTTCCATTCTGGTTCATCTGCAGGAAGCTCTACCTTCCGTTTCCCTTCTAGGTAAAGGATAAGTCCAGTGTGTCTCATTCCCTGAGCTTACCGAAACAGTTGATAAACCCAGCACTCAAGCACACAGAAATGTAACTCCTGCTCTTGCTTTCACTTCTGTTTGAGATTGTATGTGTTTTTTCTTTGTTTGCTTGTTTTTGTTTGATATTATTTTAATATGTACATATTTAATAGGATTCGGCGTGGAGTCCGTTACTTCATTATATCTATAGCATTTCTGTCCTTCTAGTTCACTCAACCCCTGGCCTAGAGTTCTTACTTACTAGTAAGTTCTAGACTTACTATTCATATGTCTTTTGCATTTTAAAAATAATTGCTATTTTTAAGCCATGTTTCCTACTACTTATTTGTATAGAAATGAGACTGTTATAGGTCAGGGATGTTCTGCATGTTTAAAACTGAGCTGTCACATTGTGTACTCTGCCTTTAGGATGACCTCATAAACATGGCTTAGTCCTGACTCAGCAGCTGTGGGTGGTGTTCTTGGGCTTGAGCCCATATTTACAAGTCCTGCAAGAGGGAAAGTACCTGTCTTTCCTTAGCCTCATGTAACTAAAACAGTATCAATGCAGTCTTTTTTTGTTATTGATTGATATTTTTTAAATTGGTTTAAAAAAAAAAAAATCTCACGGATATGTTTTCCAAAAAAGGCAAATGTAATACTGTTTTTAGTATTTGAGCAGCGCTGCTTGTACATCGCCAAATGTGCTTTCTGTGTTTATTTGAAATGTGTGTGCCAAACACATCAGTGCAGTTTTAGGACATGGAGCTTTTACTTTTATTCATCTATCTCTGTCAGCTGTATTGTTATATACAGTATGTATTGAAAGGGAAAGGTCATGTGTTTGTGGCTCTCACTTCTTCAGTCATGAAGCACATTTTTGTGGTGTGAAAAATGTTTTGGGCAACTCGAGATTTAGGCACTAAATACCATTCCTCTCCCCTTAGCACAACCGCTCTGTGTATGCACACACAGATGTGAACCACACACTGGCTAACGTCATCAGGAGTACTGAAGGACAAAATGTACTGAATTGATGTATTTGTGAGTATCTCCAGAAGGCACTTTTAAATTATTGGTCAACTCAGTAGTTCTCAAAGTGTGGTCAGGTGACAGGATGTAAAGTACAGTGCCTAAAGATACCACTTTAAAATCATTTGTTTATTTAACAACCTCAGCAGCAACCTCATTTCCTCTCTCGTCGGTTCCAACCACTCAGCATTCAGCATCACCAGTATACTAATCACTGATCATCTGTCATCACCTGCACCAGTTTCTCACTGGATGATGGTTATATTTTTATGCTTGAGTGATTCATAGGTCACTGTGTGTCTTAACAAGCAAAATGCAGTCCTTTAAAATTGGACTAGACTGAAGACAAAATTAGAGCCAAAAAAAAAAAGTTGTACTTAATGTGTCCAAGTCAATAGAAATATTAAGAATAAAATAACTTCGCAAAGTATTTAAATAATAAGTGGGTGTGATTTTCTTTGTATATTTATCTTTAACATGTTCCATCCATTTGATAAAACTTGTATTCCTTTAAGCTTAACTTCTTTGTTTGGGTTGGATCAGGGTTTAAATGAAATTGCTTTCCGAATAAATGCATGTAAATTCTTACATCTATAAATAAAGGCAGGAAGTCATGTCACAGTGGTAAACACACTGAGAGAGTCTTTCATGTGCTTGTTTCCACTAGTTATAAAGTCACCACTGTGCCTGGTTCAAAGTTCCACCAGCATAAGATTTACACACACAGCCTTTTGTCCGTGGGAAAATTTGGGCACAGGCCTCACATATAAACGCGGTATGGGAGTCAAGAGTGGGTGCAGAATCTGCCAGCCAAGGGTGAGCTCTACTGTGATCAACACTCTCATCTTTATACTCTGTCTCTCTGTCACACACGTACTGTACACAGGAGAAAAATAAAACTTTATTACTCATATCTTCTTATGACATTTATATTCCCATATTATGTTTTTCTAATACATATTGGCAAACTTCTAACAAAGATCTAATAGAAATTCTGGTTTATTAAATCAAGTAGATTTCCTTTCTATATCTACTATCCAATGAATGTATCATGAATAGTCATATAAGCCCTCTGAGCAGGCTTAAAATCTAATTTTAAAAACGAATTATACTCATCTGGTTCACAACAAACCACAAGATCGATGTATAATTCGAGTCTTGTGCAATCAGTGGTGTAGGCAGGAATTCATTTCAGGGAGGAAGATGAGGACATGCGCTAAATAAAATCATGCACTCACTCATTTTGCATAATCAAGCAATTGAGCCATATTAATAATAATAGAAAATGTACAATAGACATATTGTTTAATGTAGAGGAACCGTAAAAACAAAGATTTATAAAGAGGCTGTTGATTTTTTAAAGATCATTACAGTACAATTACTGTGCAAAACAATATCATCTGCCACTTATATAATCAGCTGCACTGTATGTGTGTTATGATAACCACCCACTATTAACTGTTTGGATCTGTCATATTTGGAACTGAGAAAAATTCTATGGACACGTCATTTCCTTTACTATTCAACAGTGCTGCATGCACCACCCTGTCCTGTATTTTTCTTATGAATGCAGGAAGTGAGTTGAGGGAAGGTATGTGGAGAAAGGGGGAAAATGTAGAAAATAATGAAGGGGGCGGGAAAGAAAAAAAAATAACA
Source organism: Heterobranchus longifilis (assembly GCA_028570985.1). Classification (NCBI taxonomy): domain Eukaryota; kingdom Metazoa; phylum Chordata; class Actinopteri; order Siluriformes; family Clariidae; genus Heterobranchus; species Heterobranchus longifilis. The sequence continues at coordinate 8,183,064 of JAOVVB010000050.1, forward strand.
TTTTGTACTTTCACAAGATGTTCAGCAATTTTGAATTTTTCCCTCTGGGCAGATAAACAGACTGTTAGATGAGAAATCAGGATTGTGAAAGGGGTTTCGAGGGATCCTGGAACATATCTGTAATTGTAAACCATGGCATAATGCATAATTGTTCCGGTGGGAGTGAACGATTATGGAGATGCTTTTCACATAGTTAAAAACTGTTCAAACATGAAAATGTATTTTCTATTCACTAAAGAAAATCAGGAGCAAAGGGTTTATGAGAAAGAAACACAGAAAGAAAAAAAAGGGAGTAAAAAAAACAGATTGAGGTTTAGGAGGTTCATGTTTTTTTTATCGATGTGTATCTGTTATCTTCGGCCTGTTCAGTCTGTCAACATTCTCTTGCACTCTGATAACACTGCTTACTGCTGCTTTAAAACTGGCTGGCTCCTTTTCGTGGAAAAATATACACATAACAAGTAGGCCAAAGCTTAAAGGCTAAATATGCCAAAAAGTTCTGTCATAACTACATTTTTAGATGTACTGTTGGAAACATGGACTGAAATTTGGATTAGTTGAATAGAAATAACAGTGGAACCAGTGGAACTGAAGACTAACGTGGACAATGTTTCGCAATACACATCTCCACTCAGCTCAACAGCTTATTTCGTGGCTTTATATTAAAAAGTATACTTTTGTCTAACAAGGGCTGCCTATCCTCCCGGGAAAAGCTGCTGATGCCTGCCACTCTCGCACGTACCCTCTGTATTTGGCACCAACACTCTGTTGACACTCGCCACAGAAAGAAGCAGCATAGTAAGTGAAAACTGCATATGTGTGGAGCTATCACAACATGCCATGCTTACATACCAAGATAGGCCTGGAAATACTGAGAAATGCAGAGTTGTGCACACAAACAAACCGGGGATCAAAAACAGACCCAAATAATTAAAAATTGTTTCAAATGTTTGTTTGTTTTTTTATTTATAGATTTCATTTATCAATTATTATTTAGAGTATTAATTTATCAAGTTAAGAATATATCATCATATTGTTAATGTCTGCTTGTGTAACCGTATGTGAACTTTATTGATGTCAACATTGGCACACAACTGGACCATGATCTGTACCAGGAATCAGGTCATATGTCTCTGTTGTCCCAAACACTTCTGCTTCCATGTTGATAGCTTTCCCTGTGCGCACATATGAAAGAACTTAAACTGCAAATTAATTTGACTAAAAGCATGTGTAAGGTACATCAACATTTGTGCCCTGGTGTAACCACTACACCATGATTCAGATTAGACCCAGACACATGTAATTCATTAACCATTTTGTGGCCTGTGTCTTAAAGACAGTGTATTGCACAGTTTGCAAAGTTTGCACAGTATGTCCCTGTGCCTTTTTCTGCATTTTCTCATTGCTCAGCCTCACTTTCCTGCTTTCATGTGGTCTCATTGTAGAGAGGCCAAGAATGCTACCAATCTCAAGTGACATAGTTTTGGGCGAGCAAAAAGGCTTTAGGTCAGCAGATAGTTAAGTATGAGCTGCTCTACACATGCAAGTTGTCACGGCCCATAAGGTAACTGCTGGATAAATATGCATTCAATCACACTCAGCTGCTGGTTTGTTCCTTTTAGATTTTAGGTCTGGTGCACATGATAATATCTACGCTTGAAGAACGCTGCCTTTGTAGCTTTTAAATCTGATATATTATTAGAAGAGTATTAAAAAAAATAATAATAATGAAAGCATAAAAGTTTATGTCGGTGGTCTAATTCTATCTCATGCAAAATGTGTAAGAACTATGTAAGAAATCTGTAAGCCAAATTTATATGCAAACATAAAAACTTTTCTTTTTCATTGGTTATACAGTAAGGTTAAAAAAGTGCCCTGCTGTTTACATTTTTCTAGATACAGCTGCTGAAAAAACTGGTTTGTATAGAATACAGTTTTTATGTTTCTGGTTTTATCACTGGTATAGAAATGTAACTATATACAGTATAATATTTCTATTTTCCAAACATTTTAGTTTTGCTTTGTTTTTGCTTTTTTTCCCTAAGGTCTTGATTCCTCTTTTATTAAAGCATGATGCATATTATTTTCCTATATTTGTCCTTTATTCCAGCTTTGTTCAGCCACTTGATGTTTGATTCCTGAACATAAAGTGGTCTGATAACAATAAATTCTAACTGCTTTTAAAAGGCAATTTCTAATCAACTTGGGACAAAAAAAAAAAAAACCTTTATGATAAGAATTTTTGAATTTTTTTAAAGCCTTTGTTTGGTTCATTTTATCATACCTAGTAGAGTTGGGTTGCTTAAGAATGGTTTAACTTTAAACCTATAGATAAAGTATTTTATTGAAATATCTTTATCATTTACATTCATCGACTGGTTTATCATGAGTGGAGTCATGGTGGAAAAGGACACTATCCGAGAAACACTGGGCTCACGATGGGAATGAACTATAAATGGCATTCCCGTCAATAATAGGGTTCAATGCACACACATTTACACTTAGAATCAAGTTTGTGTTTTGAAGAAGTAGGAGGAAGTCAGGAAAAACTGCAAGACAGGAGCTCTCCACACTGACAGTAACTTAAGATTAGGATCAAACCATGGGCCTGGAGCTGTGACACGGAAACTCCACCTGCTGAGCTCCCTGACAAAATATTTTTTCCTTTTTGAGGCAAATATGTAGCTAGGCAGGGCAAGACGTTTTTACAAGTGTGCCTTTAAAACCCTCCTGCAATGTTACACTTTTGTGGTGGATTGATACTTTTTTTTTCTTCTTCTTCTTCTTTTTTTGTTTGAGTTATTTATATGATACTTCTTCTGTTCAATACAATAAATGGTTAATTGATATATTTTTTTACATTTATATACATTTATATACATTTAATTTACATTTTTAATTAGCTGTTTTTTTATTTCCATAAACAAGGTTTACATTTATTCTAATACGAATTATTCTAATCATTTATTCTGCTTTATTAATACTGACTCAGTATATTTATTATCTTTGCTTAACTATGATAAATCAACAACATCCCTCTAGGGTCTGGGTGTGCCCTTCATTGCGTAATGAGAGTTTTCAGGTAGTTAATCCACCTATGCATCATAGTGACAACTAACAGGTCCAGCCAGTTTCTGTAACCGGCTTGTGATTAAACATCTCACTCTGTCACTGGGATACGTGCTTTGTATCTAAAACTCATGTGACCCAGTTGGCGGTTTTAAAATCACCTAGATTCCATTTTGGCAATAACTTTTGTCAAACCCATGACTCGTTTGGTGATAAACGTAAATAAATATTAACACGATTTTAATATGGTCTGATCCGGCTTTGACTCATGTTTCCATAGATTCAGTACCTTTATTTACTGTGATGAAACCTGCTTGATGTTTGTAATTCATTCAGGCCTCAGGTAGAAATCACAAAGACAAATATATTGGCAACATTAATAATATTTCTTTTTCTTATATAGTGGTTTATTTGCTCATATTTTTTAACTTGATTGTAATCTTTTTTATATTAAAGATACACAAGTGTGTGTGTGTGTGTGTGTGTGTGTGTGTGTGTGTGTGTGTGTGTGTGTGTGTGCCTAGTTTCCTCTTTTATTAAAGCATACATGACACATATTATTTTCCTCTGTTTTGCTTTTCTTCCAACTGTGTAGCCACATGCTGTTTAATTCCACATAGTAAATATGTGTGTGTGTGTGTGTGTGCGCGCGTGATGTATACATCACATAATCACATACATATTTAGAAACAGCTGATGAATCAGGGACAAAGGCTGGGAATTTCCATACCTGTAAACGAGATACAAGATACAGTAAATATTCACTTCAATTCCAGCTCGTGTCATGAGACTCTTTAAATAACAATAAAGCTGAATTTGGTATTTCCTTGGTTGGTAAAGAGCAAGGAAGAAATTAATTGGCTTTTTGCTAATACATATGTAAATAACAATAGTAGTGTAGTTGTGCCTGGTTATACTTTTAAGCAAAAGTTTATTCTTCAAAAGTTCATTACAGTATATCTCATGCATTTTCTTAAATTGTCCAATTTTATTCCTGGAGATACTAATTTCAGGAGACACAATAAACAATGAACATTTGAAAAAAGACACAACAAACAATGAATATTTAAGATAGTTTTTCTTGTTCCTATCTATCCTTCATCCCATTAATTAACTTTTTGACAATGTGCATTTAAGTTGTTGTTGTTGTTAGTCTTTCGTCTGCTCCTGTCGATGCCCTTCCTGACGCAACCTTCACATTTGTATCTAGGATTGGGACCGCATCCAGTGGCTGGGTTTAGGCATTGGGTGGAAATTGGACCCAGGCCTTTTACATGGCATGCGAGAAACCTACCACTGAGCCACCAATGCCCAACAGTGTGTATTTAAGTAGATTACCTAAATATTCAAGGGATTCATTGATAGGCTGTAGGGAACTAGCATTCTGAGAAACAGACATAAAAGCATGAGTAGCAGATTACCAATGTCAAGCCAATGTCCATTGTCAAACCAATGGTCATTGTTTTAGCTGAAGCAGCCAAGATTGCACAACAAATAATCAGAGTCAGAAGAATGTCAGCGTGAATCACTCTGACTTATCTCTGCACTAGTTAGGCTATAATGAAGACCAGAGCGCTGACCTAAAGCTAACATGATTTCTGGAACATTGTCATGCACATGATGTGCTGGAAGAGTTTCCACTGTTTCTAGATGCAGCATTTAAAAGTTATTCCTTATTTAGTATATGTTTTAGTTGCTTGGCTGGATATGTACTTCTAAGTCCAGTTTTCATATGGATTTCCTTCCCCAAGTCAGTTTCGTATACAATATAGCGGTTTTTATATTAACAATCCAACCAGAGAAACACCAATGGTATAATACATTCAAGATTAATTGTTTGATGAGGTTATTGGTTTACCAGGGTGATTATTTCGGTTATGCTAATTTGACATTGGACTAAGTGTAATATTTGGCCCATTACCAAAAATAAGGTTGACACCCATGACTGGTAGTGTAAAAAGGTTGCAACTTCCTGCAACAATCCTGCTGAAGCTTTTTTACTTCATGTTTGTTAAATAAATAATATGGTAGGATGATTTTTATTGTATTTTTACACACAAAAAACATAGAATTAAAAGAGGGGGTACTAACCTTTGAACATGACTGGACTGTAATAGTCAACCCAATACCTTTGTTAGCATTCGATAAATTTAATGGAAAAGAATTATGGCACAGATTTTCCATTATTGTACATTAAAATACAGATCTAAATATGTCTTTACAGTTTTTTTTTTTCTGATTATGAATTCAGTTCTTAATCTAAATGAACATGTTTGAACATAAAGGAATGAAAACGATTTAAGAATATTTGAATTCTCACGTCTTAAGGCTCTGTATTCTGATGTCTCCACCCATACATTTATTTTTTTTAATCACCATATGTTCCTTGTTTCTGCAGGGAATTTCTTGGACTGCTCATCATCTGGAATTCCTTTCCATTTGTCAGTGAAATATAACTCACAGGCTGTCAGTGAGCAGATGCGAAAGGAATTCTGTTTATCCAAACACAAAGAACTTTAATGACTAGCTACTAAGCCATTGGGTGAAAACCTGCCAAGCATCATTTATTTCTGCAAGAAATGTGTTGTAAATGATTTAAAAAAGAAAGAAAGAAAGCAAACCTTTAAACTAAAATTCATACACCGTAACTGAATGTGGCTTGCTTAAAGTAAAAGAATGGTGCTGTTTCCCCGGAAAACAAATTTCACTGGAGTTGAACTTCCATGAATTACTTGGAATAACATAGTTTCATTTTGGGTTGCTAAAATGGATCTTTGAAAGAAAAGCCCACTAGCAAACGTGAGTCATTTGAAACTGACTCAGCTACACTAGGATTTACTCCCTTTTCGTGTTTTTTTTTTTTTTTTTTTTTTACTCTCATTTTCTAAGAGTAATCTTTTTCATCCAAACTCTAAAAATATAACAGTTTGATTTGTTTAAAATACCAACATTAACCCATCTTCTCGCCTCATCCATCATTTTACTGACGAGTAAAATCTGATCATCAAACTTATTGATATAAACTATCAATTATAATATACAGTATATTCACTTTCCAAAGTAGAAAAAAAAAAAAGTTTCATGTCCTTTACAACCTACATTCACGTGAGGATTAATACAAAGGTATCAGTGGTGTTCTGTAGAAGGAAGTGCAAGCACAAGCCATAAACTTTACTATAATCCAGGGCCTGTAAATAGTACTAATTAAAGTATTTACATGTTCATAGGAGTTGCGTTCAGGTATGTCAGACTTCTTAATCCTGGAAGGCCACATCAGTTCCAGGAGTACATGATTCTTACAGAGTCAGGAAGGCCTTCTTGGGTTTAAATTTGGTGTGTGAAATGAAGAAGGATAAAGAAATGACTAATTTGTGACTCAGCTGCAGTGCAACTACCAGTACCCTTTGTGTTACTGATAAACGTGCAGTATGTGTGACCAGTCACTGGTATGTCTTTAAATATCTTTTTCTGCAGCTAATAAGAACTGTTGTGCTCCTTTTTCTATGTCTAGTTGCACAACATTCCTCTTATCGTTTAATACCTGCACATTCTTCTGTTGTCACGTGAACCTTATTTTAAAGGGGCACGCTATGGAACAAGCACACTTGGATCGTTCTACTTTATGACTTGTATCTCGCTAATTGACGATGAGTGTTGGTAACAGAAACAAAGATAATGACTCTGACTAAGAGCATCTGAATAACAAAGCATCGTGAGAGTTTCTCTACAGTCTTATGCTTTGGTTCAAATAACATCGAAAGATTCAAGGCATAAACGTCAAGTAAATAGTAAAGTGCACCTGTGACTTTTTTGTTTCCATATACTGTAGATTTCCAACTTTCCTGTAATTTTCAAAACAAAGTTTTCAGCATGTGATTAGGAAGAGGTGTCAAATGCCTGTACATTTATAGAAATACTATCCTGGCACGTAGTTTCCGGTAGAAAATTCCAGACTTGCCAAAGAGACAAGTGGTAGTGGTGACTTTCTGTATGTTGTATCCATTACATTAGAATTAAGCAGCCATTAAAAGCAATGCTTCATACATTACAAAACATTCGTTTCACACGTATCTGTATACGGGGGCTCTGGTGGTGCGCCTGAAACCCTGATGTACCAACTGATATGTTTGCAAAGCCACGGTGACTAACAATCACATGATTATGAACACGGAAGTGCACACCACAGTGAGTCGGAGGCCTGTTTAAGCATCTCACTCAGAAAAACAGCAAGCTATGTGATGTGCGGTTAGTATTTAGGGAAATGATTTGAGGAAATGCTCAGTGCAGACTTGTGACATTAACACGTGTATGACCTTTGTAAATGTTCGTTCTTTTGGACCTTTTTTGGAACATCGTAAAATTAAAAGGCGACGTGGTTAGAGCTGTTGTGAAGATTTGCTTTAGTGTGTTTATGGGGTTGCCTAGGTAGCCTTTTAAATTATGCTTGTTATTTTAGTCTTGTCTAAGAAGTCAAATTTTATTAAAAAGAGAAACAATACAACAACCACAGCAGTTAAAGTATATTTCAATATACAAAATAGAACTTTGAAATAACTGAACTTGAGAAAGCCCTTCCCTAGAGCACAATCTTCTCCCTAGTTCTCACTTCCTCTAAATTCCCATTTCTCTCTTTCATCCTACTGACGTACTTTCTACATGATATAGCTTAGTGCTGACCACATCGATTCAAACACTCTTGTTTGTCCTAAACATTTCCTGCTTACCCCAAAAATCAACAGACCAGACAAAGAGCCTTCCAGCTGTCAGCACTCCGTTTCTCAATCTGATATTCCTGACATCCTCACACGGCACCATATTTCAGTCTGTATTAGACATCTACTGCGCTTCCCAGCTCTACACACCTGGTTAGGCAACGTACTCTTGAACCGCAACAGCTTGTGATCATTCACCTGATTTGTCAGCTCGAGCACTACTGAAAGTCTAAAAGAAAAAGATTGATTCTTCTACAAGCAAGCATCCTTCAAAGCAGTGATGATGACATGGCATTCTGATATTCATCATCGATGGCGATGGCAATTCATTGAGTTCAACTGAAATTTCACAAATCAGAAATTTCTTAGAAAACAATGAATCACTTTCCAAACGCTGCGGCTTCTTCATCCAGAAAGTTCACAATGTGATAAGGAACCTCTATGAACAGCTCGTATTCATCTCTGTATTTTTTTCTCTTCTTCCTACAGTTCTCCATTTGCACACATCTTCTGCCTTTCATCCTAGCAAGTTTTCATTCCAAATCCCACACCATCCAAACCATATTTCATACCATACTGTTCTTAATCTCAGCTCTTTCACACATTGTTTCTCACCTACAGTACCTCTTCTCACATGCGGTCTCTTTAAACTGATGACCCTTCTTCCTCTCTGTTTCCTTTTTCTCCCTAAGATTGCATCCCCTTTTTTAAACAACAGCAGTCTCATCACCTATCTCCATCCACTTCTTCCCAGCTTGACCAATTTATCTTTCCTCATTTAATCACTTACCCTCACTCATCGTCTATACCGCTTTATCCTGTATTCAGGGTCGTGGGAGGCCTTCAGCCTATCCCAGGAGACTAAGAGCACGAGGTGGGATGCACTCTGGATAGGGTGCCAATCCATTGCAGGGCACACACACATACACGCTCATTCACACACTATGGACAATTTTAGGAACGCAAATTAGCCTAATCTGCAGGTCTTTTGACTGTGGGAGGAAACCGGAGTACCCGGAGTAAACCCCCCAAGCACGGGAAGAACATGCAAACTCCACGCACAAAATGTAAGAAAATATGCAAGCCGGGGATGACGGGGGCAAGGAAAAAACTCCATGAGATGGCAATAGGAAGAAACCTTCAGAGGAACCAGACTCAGCTGGGAACCCATCCTAATTTGGGTGATATTTGATAGCAGGGATTGTTTTGCAGTCATAGTGAGTGCTGGGCGGCTGGAAATTCAATATAACAGGAGAGGTATTTAAGTTAATATGGAGTTCAAAACAGTTGGAAAGTCCAGTCCTGGTCTATTGAGTGACCGCGGTCACAAGTCATCAGAGAACAGTCTACAACAGTCAAGTCTAATGAATTAGTCTAATTAAGCTCTGATACCACACTCTGTTCCAAGCAGACCACACGGGCCCTCCTCTTCAACCAGAAGCAGCGTTCATACATTCGATTCATACATGCCATCTTCACTCATTCCAACCTTCTGTATCATACAAGATCCCCTTTCTACTTCTACACTTACATGTGCCATAACATCAAGACTATCCTAAAAACTTCTCAAGGAAAATTCTGTTACAGATATTCTATACATTCTATTCTTTTTTCTCTTTCACATCTTCCTTTTACTTAATGTCACTTTATCCACCTTAACTTTTTCAAAATGGTGCTTAACTGAATTCCTTCATGCGTCCTCCAAAGACATTGATACTTCGAGACTGTAACTTCACTCGGTCCTCATCTCCTGTGGTTCGCAAATAACACCAATGCCCAATTAATCAACCAGAAATAAATTAACATGGCATTTTAAATTCTAGATCACTATGCAATATGATTAACAAACAAAGTATAATATAAATGCAGTATAATTTTAAAATGCAATGTCACTTTAAATTCACAGCCAGAAAAAAGCAGATGAAGATATTAATTAAGTAGCATGAAAAAATGAGTTTAAATCAGGTTACACATGCCATAGTCAGTTGACACGCTATCACTGTAACTTGATGGAACAGGATTTAATTGCCTTGTCAACACAGACATTTAAATAGAATCAAGGAGGAGAATTCCCTGACATAGGGTGAGGTAATAAATGAACCTTCCCAAACACTATCATAGCAATACTATTGTTTTAGTTCTGTAGATGTCACATAAATGACAGCTGCATTCAGCTAAATTGCTACTTATTATTATTAAGAGTAATTAAGGTAGTAAACTTACGAAAACATGGACTAAAGTTTCAAATAACTATTGGCATTTCCTACTGTCTTAGATGCTTTTTTTTCTTATGCTTACACAGCGAATACAGTGGAACCTTGGATTGCGAGTAACGCAGTTTGCGAGTGTTCCGCAAGACGAGCAAAGATTTTTAATAACTTCTGACTTGAAAAACGAGCAAGTCTTGGTGTACGACTACCGAGTATCATGTATCACACATGCGCTTCTTGTTTTGATGCCGAGCGTCACGTGATCACAACTGAGCCAATGGTTTTTCTTTCTCTTGCGCTGCAGAATTGTGGGTAATCGTCTCCCCTGCTGGGTCTTAGTGCGCGTCTCTCACTGGTATAATCAAC
>JAOVVB010000050.1:8197200-8220659 GCA_028570985.1 Heterobranchus longifilis
GACTAATAGTTAACGGTTTTTGATGAGCAGAAACATTTAAGTGTGACAAACATGCAAAAGAATAAGAAATCAGGAAGAGGGCAAATAGTTTTTCACACCACTGTATATATATATATATACACACAGTATTACATTCTGTTATTCTGCACAATAACAAAAGTCCCACTTTGACTCGAACAACCCCTGTTATACATTATATATTATATGTAAGGAACAACACATGACAAACAGCGCAGCTTTCCTAAAATGATGCAGCATGATGCGAAGCAGAGTGTCACTACAACCCGAAAATGGTAAATATTTTGTAACCCATTCTGTGAAAAACTTTAGCTGGGTTTTCACAGACTAGGTCACATATTTGCATACTTGGTGTTACTCTCCTTTTTTCACAAGAATTTGCCAATGATTGAGACAATACATTTATAATGAAGGACACAATGTGCGTTTTAACAGTTTATAGTTAATATTTAATTCTGTGAGATATCCAAGAGGCAAAGTTGATTCATGTTATCACGTAAGCTATAAATGAAACAAATTGCTTTTAACAATCATTACACAATCATTAGCTCAGCAGCATCTCTTTTTGTTTCACCCAGACTATCTCAGTCAATAAAAATGCTGCTTGTCATTTTACCAAGAAACCAGAACGTGTAAGCGTCTCTGTCCTGACGGCTTTCCTGTTTTGCAAACTGTGCACACTGTTCCAAAGAGCTTAATGTCAACTGTTGCAAAGCACTGACTTTTTTCCATAAATGTTAAATAAAGGTCTTGAAAGAGAACAGACGTCACTATTTCAGCTATTATACATTTTTCTTTGTTAAACGATAAAAACCCACTCCCTCACACAGTGTTACAATTACAGGTCAACAGTGTGAGTTGGTGAGACAGTTTTTTTTTTAATGGTACTTTCTATTGCCACTCATACATCAACTGTGTTATCCACGTAGAGCACATCTTTGTGAAAACACTCAGATAAGTAGTAGCCAGCAACTGTGATTCATTAGCTTATGTGATTGTTGATTTTATATTTGAGTCATACATTTTAAGGCTGAATCACTGGGTTATAGATCCAATCTGTTCAAAGGCATGCCATCATACAACATTAAAGACTACACTTCAATTGTTTTTTTGTTTGTTTTGTTTTTTTAACTATGAACAGAGGGTAAAGTGATACATACTGTACATATATACATACATATATATTACTTTCATGTACAGTATTACACTCACCTCTGAAAAGTATTGGTTGTGTTTAAAACAGAATTGATTTGATTTTGTAGCTGAAGGCTGAATGAAGTCTTTTTTTTTTAAACATGGTGCTTTTATTAATTCCCACACGTTCCTTGTTATATCATTTTTATTGTTCCTTTGACGTCAGTGTCTGGTGTTTTTATACTGCGCAACTTGGTACTGGTGCATAAATTTAACCACAGAGTCCAAAGGGAACCTTTTTTTTTTTCTCTCTCTTTTTTTTGTAATGTCATATGAAATGTTCTTTTGTTTGCTTTAATAATAACTCCAACCTGTTATTTTCAAGGTTTCTTAATGAGGTGTCACTTACAGATGATACCTCTAAATGATATCCTATCTCACATTAGATTATTTAAAGCTTTCACCTGCTTCACATGGAAGGCAATAGGCGGTCAAAAAACTGGTCCGGATTATTTTTATATTGCGTACGGCAGAAAATAACTTAACATTTCACATAGGTGGGTAGAGCATTTCCATGGTTAAAATAACAACCATGTGTATATGCGTGTGGTTCTCTCTTGACCTATACGTCATGGCCTCTCCACTCACAGTGATGTAAAGATTGCATTTCGTGGCATGCACAGCTGCAATGTGTAGCCTTTGTAGAGAACATGAGCTGTGCAGAGGATGTCGCTGCAACTTCTCAATACCTTGAAATATCATGCGTAGGAGGTGCTCGCTTCCCCTGGCCAAGTGTGCTAATGAACTCATCCACCACGACATCCTCAGACCACATGCTTTAAGAACAGTTACAAATGTGCAAAAGTATGTGTGTGTGTGTGTTTGCGTATATATATATATATATATATACACACACACACATATGTATATATATACACACAGTATATATACGCACAGAAAAAACCTTTCGACTGGTACTATATATAGTACTTTGAGACATTTAACATATTTTTTTAAAACAACTATATAAATACAGGATCAGGCAAAAAATTTACACACTTCAGGAAAAGAAAAATAGTATGATGTATAGTATATTATATTAATATAATTTTAATAATATCATTATAATATTATCATTTATACAGTATATCAATATATAAACTATAGCAATAAATTTAGTATTTTAATCATTTATACAACTTTTTCTTTCCTGAAGTGTGTATACATAGTTTTAGGCTGACTCTGTATAACATTTGTTTGAAGTTCAGTATATTTTTATGATATCCGTAATATCAAAATATCTTTGTGTGTGTAGTTTTAACATGTAATCAGCTGGCAAGAAATATGAAACAATCCGGAATTTTGTAATAGCACGTTGTAAAGCCCTTATCGGAAAAAAAATAAATAAAGGAACTTGCCAAAGTGCACTATGTTGTAAGGCCATGATTCATTTATTTATTATCCAGTTTTACAATGTGCATAATTTTAGAACCTTTCAATAATAATCCGGCATTACCCTAAAGCACTTAACCTAGTTTCTATGACATAAACATACCCTGCCTGGCTTAAATAAAAAATAAAAAATAATTTTAAAAAATGAGATTTATATTTTAATATTCAAAACTTTGATCCTTTGATCACTGAGCCTTTGATTTAAAAATTTCTGCATGAGCAACAATTATTTCAACCCTAACTCATACAGTGAAGAGCTTCTTATGTTGCAAACAACCATGTTAGAAGACATGTAGGTTACTGTGGTCATGGTAAAGATGCTACTGTGTTTCAGAAGGATCAAATTATTGGGCTGCATCAAGCTAAGGGATTACTGGAATGAGTTCCTGGACCCGGTTAAGAACTGTCCGACATCTCATTAAAACTTGTGAAACTTCAACTTTGCAAAAGACCTGTGGTCAGAAATGAAATCATAAATGAATATGATCAGAGATCACTTAAATGCTTGGTGAACTTACGTCATAAAAATGTACAGTAGAAATCACACCTATGTTTAATACTGAAACTAAGAGCATTTCCACACACGCTATGCGACCAAAACTCACAAGAGTAGTGACATTAGTGCTGGATAAGCCTGTCTCATCAACTCTCTCATCATCAACATAGGATCTGAGCTAGAAATTAAAATGCAAGTCTGAATGGAAATAAGTGTTGTGACAGCACATAAAGTCGATGAATAAACTGCGTAATTAAAGCTTAAGGAGGCGCAAAGAAATATTACTGTGTGTGTGTGATATCTCGCTGTGTGACAGGTATTATGGCTAATCGGTGTACAGTTAAATGACATATGCAATCATATTCCTTGTTTAGACTGTATAATTGTTTTTGTTCTTTTAAACAAAAAGCAGTGCTGGTATTTGAACATTTGATTTCACAACATTCAGTCAATCAATCATCCAGTGCCTAAACCACTAATTATACCCCCACTAATTATATACCACTAATTATATTAAGACTTATTTAGCTGACTGTGTAAATGACTCTATTAGGTTCCAGTTTTATGTACAACCAAACACTTTCATATAAGAAATTTCCCCACTCTGGGATGAATAAAGGTATATCTGATCTTATAATCCTCTTCCCACTAGTTATCCCTCTGAATGACTACAAACTAGTTAATGTCTATTAATTAATATAAATTACAGGACGTGGTGTTAACAATTTGACTGTTCACTTCCCTAGGATAAAACTGCATGTACAGTTAAGGAGTCCATGTAAGGAGCATTTAGGTTTACATACATACACACATCATACATAGACAGTTATGCCAGGTGTGGTTCTTGTTTTTTTTCCTGTTTAGTTAAAGAATGGTGTTAATCACTTTAGCCATGCATATAAATGCTGTCTTAAAATGTAAGCCTAAGATATGGCCTTCTAGACAGAAAAAAAAAATAATAGGCGGATGCTATTTGAACCCAGGTGTCCATAGGCAACAATGGTATGTGCACTCAGACTGAAATAGCCCATGGAGGTACCATTTATACCCAGGCGTTGCGTAATCACACCCCAATCCTCATTGAATCCATTTACATTTACTTTCATTCTTACACTGTGAACATGTCAAAATATCAAATATTTAAAAAAAATAATAATAATAATACATTTAAAAAATTACATATGCTAGAAACAGTAGCAATAGATGGAACATCACAAGCCTACATCACGATCATCTGATTTCTAAATGTGACCACAGACATTTTAGCAAAGATCAGATTTAGGAAAGACAAAAAACATTAAACTACCCAAATGTCAACATAAAGAAGAAGAAGTCTAAAAGTTCTGTATTTTTTTAGTACCACTTTTTTGCAAATGGCCAGACAGGAAGGAAATATGCTATATAGGCCTTCATGGAAAAAATTATGTGGCCTAATGATGTGTCATACTCATTTGGTTCACACTATTTCCTCAGTCGCACTAAACAGGTGAATATGTTATTGACATTGAGAGCATTCAATCCAAAACCCCTCAGTGAGCTTGTTTATTTTAAGAAGGTTTATGCTACAGATTAAAATGTAACTTTCATATGTGATCTGTATTTGACTGTATATACATGATGTGTTATTATTATTATTATTATTATTATTATTATTATTATTACAACATGAATGTACGTGCAAATCATGTTTGGAGTTTTAATGGAAATGATTCTCTGACCAATGAAACACATTACCCATTATTTCCGTCACAATTTCCTTTTTTGCCTTTGCTCTTGACCTTTTATGTAATCAATATTGCAATCTACAGTACATCTCTGACCTAGATTGTATCTTCCAGCCGCCTTGAGCAGGGGCTCTTTGTTCCATATGGGAGCTTGTTATGAAACTCTGAAAGCACTGAAAAATACCATAAGATCACATGGTTTCCATTTACACATACGACTGAATACACAACCCAAAGCTGATGGAAAATTCTAAATAATTGTTAAATTAGGAAAAATAGTTGAAACAATATAACATTAGATGCGTGATGAGTAAAGTGTAAAATGAGCGCTTTTCTGTCAGAACAATATTACCGTAAATTTCATTATTACTCACACATAGCAAATTGATGAACGCGTGAGTCATTCTCACTGTTAGAGTACGCTTGTCATAGCAGGACGTGTCATATTGAAAGTACAGTCATATTGTTACTAGTGCTCTGTGAATATTGATCTTAACGACCATCAGTTACAGTGAATTCATGCTCCCAAACAGGATCATTAAGCTCTTCATTTATCCGTCTAAAGAAAATACATTCATATCATTATTATAATTATAACATTATATTTTATATTTACTAACAATTTATATAGATAACATTCACAAACCATTCTAATCACTTATATCACATATCAAACAACAGTAACATAAATTCACAAGTACGTACATGTGAATGGCTCAAGTTTATGTAAGATTAAAATAGATGTGTTTTATATATTTATATAAATTTTGTATTTCAAAGGATGCTTGGACATTGAATAATTATTTAAAGACTAAGCACTTGTGACTAGTGAGGATAACATTATCCATTATCATGGTTTTTAAACACAAGTGCTTTTCGTATGTACATAAAGTCCATGACTCTAGAAAGGAACTGTCAAATTTCTTTGTGAATCTGATTAAAGTGCAGGTGAACGCTATGGTGGTCTCATTCACTCACTCACTCATTCACACATTACCAGCAATTCGGGAACGCCAATTAGCCTAATCTGCATGTCTTTGGACTGTGGGAGGAAACCCACCAAGCATGAGGAGAACATGCAAAGTCCATGGACACAGACCCAAGGCGGGAATTGAACCCAGACCCTGGAGGTGCATGTCTGTTTGAAAAACAGACTTGAGCGTCGAGTTTAAATCTAGACAACACATTCTAGCGTAAATCTAGACAACACCATTGTCTAATGAAGCCCTAAAGGACTCAAACATACTACAGTTACATAAGTGATACAAATTAATTGCTTTGGAAATTAATGCATTTATTTAAAAAAAAAAAGTAATGCCTTTGAGTAAGTAATTTCTTTCCAGGTCCATACAAGGCCAATGAATTATAACAAGCTGTTATTGTACAGTATTCTCATTAGTAATTTATGCTTGATGTGATTATGAAGTAGAACTATATTTCACATTTCTGTGTGTCTTTCATTCTGTATGAGCTATTAGGATGCGGTGATTGTTACAATAATCATGCCATATGCGTTTTAAGCAAATGATTTGTAAATACTGTAATCTAAAAATAGTATTTTTGTTTCTGTGCATTTGTTTAAATCTTTACATGACTTTTCCCCCCCTCATCTCTGTAAGCATGGTCCATGATTTAAATAAAATGAAATGAAACCGTGCTGTTTGGTACTTTCATAGATCTTATTATTCAAGGCCCAAAAGACAAAATTTTTTATATCTACATAATTATGTATAACTATAAACTTCTCAGCTAGGACTGTGAGTGGCTCCTAGTTGATGTTGGATGTTGGAGTTTTATTGTTACAGGTGCAGTAGCTCATTGTTTCTGACCAAGGCTACAGGTGAAACTCTAATACACTAGTGTTTTTCAGATAATATGGAAAAAGGTTTAAGGTTTCTTTTTGAAGCAAAAATGAGCAAATTTTTTGCAAAGTTCCAAAATGAAGGGAAAGAAATGTGCTGCTCGTGTACAGCTGCACCAAAGCACATGAAAGAGCACAGGAAGTCAGGTTTGCTACAGTGTACATCAAAGAAGGCTTTCCGATGTAGAACACCTTCCACGCATCATGGCATAGTTCATTTATTACACCCACATAACTTTTATTTATACATAGTGCCAGGTTTGTGGATTATTTTATTATTTTTTATGCCGTTAATATCCAGTTTAATGAGCCTCTGGACTGATGATGTAAATATGCCAGAGTTTTAAAAGAGAATTATTTGTTTTACAACATCTATTTATTAAGCATGAACTTCTGAAGAAAATATGCGCGCAAATAAAGCACGCAATAAGCGTTATCGGTGCATTTTTTCAGTTAGACGTTATCTACACATGACGCATGTTCACAATCCAGGCCGTATCGGGCTGATAGACTGATGCAATGTTAAACAGGTGAACATACCAGTTATCCAAAACATGTAAGTGATTAAGTCTCATTCTTTACAGTATACCTACCAGGTTTAAATCAGTCCGCAAACTCAGAAATGATATGTCCAAGAATATTGCAGTGGGTAGGTCGGCTTTGAGTTTGAAAGATGCTTATTATAAAAAATGAAATCTGTGGCTTGAAAATAAATTTCTCGTCTCCGAAAACATACAGTAGGCTATAGGCCCTGCGACTTGTCTTGTTTATTATGTGAATCTGGATCCCATTAGGCAGTTGTTCTGTACTCTATGATCAATTATAAACTGTCTATCCTAATCTAGTTACACAAACCAGAGTGTAATTATTTTATTAGATATTCTGTGTCTGCTTATGTTGAATACACTGTAAAACAGAATTGAGCTATAAGAAACGCACACGCAAACAGTTGCAGCTAACCACAGAAAAAAAATCTGACCTTAGCAGAAGTCTGTGAAAACCACGTGGCACAGACGCTTACAAAATGACGCAGACATTACGGTAAAGAATAAGGAGGGAAACCATCGATGCACAAAGATCTTCACTCTTTATCATGTGCCGCAGACTCAACAGTAGCACAGTTCAATCCTGCTTGACCTCGCTTCGTCAATGTTATCTTCTCCCTCCCACTATCATTATATTGAGCGATGTGATGTTTCTGTTTACCGATTGAAATCGTTATGATTTTGAGTCGCTTCTTTCGCCATAGGTGTCAGGAGGAATGTTCACATTCTCATGGGGGTGGTGAGTCATCCACACGTTACTTAACTCATTCAGTCCTTCTCGGCAGCTGGAACACAGGGTGGTTTGAGTCAAGCTTAATATGAATCAGTGGATGGGTTTTCAAGAGCTTTCAATATACAGTATACGTTCGATAGTTATAAAACCAACAGCAACAGGAAGTGTTCTCAGTCAGCAGCAAGAAGGATGTAGGCTTGCCTCGTACAAGGAAGCCTTACTGTTTAGAGAGAGTCTGATCACTAAGTCTTCGCACAACACTGTGTCTTTTAGGGTATGGAATGGGTAAATGGATATCACACTCATCACTGATATGGAACGATAATAACCTTAGACTCAAGGAATACAAAGTGGCAGTTTTAACAACTCTAACAGAAGCGTTGTAGTTGTATGGAGAAGTTGTATGGTGCTATCTGGTGGACAGGGTATGAAGTTCTCGTGTATGTCTAAATCTTCGATAATTCCCGTTAAAATGACACGAGTTTATTATACCATTTACATAACTGCTAAAAAAATGTACGCTGCTAACCTGATGTACTCAGCGAGCTAAATAATCTCATTACTCATTGTGTAAAAGCGAATATTTTGATAATAAAACTGTAACTAGAGAGCTAAAAGAGAGGTGGAACTAAATATTTGTTAGAGTTCCTGTAATGTAATTCAAGTTATTTATCTATGGCAGAGTTACAGCGCAGAAGGATTAGACAGTCTTGCTGAATTCAGCTGTGTTGCTAGGGATTTTTTATTTTTTTGTCTCAGTTCCTAGATTGTCTGTTGGCGTGTCTACATTTGGTTACACCGCACAAAAGCCCAGTGTTTCACTTCCCATGTACAGAATCAGTCGAAATCTGTCTAGTTCTCAGTCTCATTTCTTAACTTTTAGTAGTTTTGAAAACTTCAGCTGCACTTTTAATTTTAGTTATCTCTAAAGACATTCACGAAGACTCCACGAGACAGGAAGTTTAATATCGGGTCGAATATTACTGTTCAAGTGAGCTTGGCGTATAGATACTGTTCCTCTTTTAAAGAGAGAAATTTAACAGATGGCGCTATTGGGTCAATCCAAAAATTCCCCAAATGCATAAACATTCTAATAATCAACGCCAGCTGTTGGTAAGTCGAACCGGATGAGGGTGTCTGGTGAAGGCTGTAAATGGAAATGGAAGAAAAGGTATGATTTGATATGAAAAACGTTTGACCGCAGCTTCACACACTACATTTTTCTACTCATTAGCTACATGGATAATCCTTGTGGATTTAATTATCTGTGGTTAAACAGAGAAAACACGGCTACATTTACTGTAAATGTGCACGTATGTCTATTTTTATGCTTAAACTACAAACCTGCTTTACTTCCTAGAAAAGCAATAAATAATCCATCATGCATCGAATTTGAGTAATGCGGATTCCGGACTGATCCTTAAACACAGCTGTCTTTGAACACGACTGAAATAACGTAGTGTGAGGTCAAATTATGCCCTTTTCACCTTGAGTGTGTGGTGCCAGGAAAGCCTGCCGAGTGTACCAATGCCAGAAAAATGACACAAAAAAGATTTCCCTACTGTTTTTTTTTTTTTTTTCTTCTGACCAAACAAGGTTTTTGTGAGAATGTGTCCCTATGTGTGTGGTTTACTTCTGCTAATGTTGCCTGTGACATCATCAAAGATTGCAGTTCTCAGGCTTTGTCATGTATGTGGTCACATCTGAGAATTTTGTGTGCGTGACTTGAACCGATGCCATTTACCATATGTGTGCGCAATTTTGGACTAATCCACCCACACTCTTTTCCTCTTTCATCTATGCGCATAATCCCCAATTTTCTATAAATCCAAAGTATTTACTCCCAAGGTGCTTTTTTAATTTTTTTTAGCAAAAATACATAACACAAATACTTTTGACAGAAGGGTAATTTTTAAGTGATATTGAGAGATGTGTGTGTGGAAATGATTTTATTTGACAGGTTTAGTTTCTTATTATCTAACAGACCTATTTTGCTTTTTTTGCGGGTAACTAGTCCTGTACCGTTTGTCCTAGACCCATGAATGAGATGTCAAATTGTGTGGCTTACTCAGAAAAGGGGTGCTATGACTTTTTTAAGGGGTGGGTGGTAAATTGCCCCAAAAAGTCCCATAGACTTAACATTGAGACCAACTTTAACGGATTGTAGCGCAAAGCAAGAATTTTGTACAAATCTTACATTTACCACATTTGAAGAGGCTTGCAAGCTGTGTGAGAACTTACCCTGCACAAGGGTATTTGTTCCACCCACGGGGTGCAAAAGGTGCCCACATTTGCCCCATTGACTTATAATGGGGATTTTGGCATGTAACTAGTCCTGTACCGTTTGTCATATACCCATGAAAAAGGTGTCAAATCGTGCGTCACATTCGTATATGGGGTGCTTGACATGACTTTTCTAAGGGTTGGGCGGTTAACTGTCCCAGCAGGGGGCAATTAACATATAATGGTAACTTCCATAGGAACTTTGAAACGGAACCTAACTGTGGATCCCATTGTCGTAGAGACATGGGGGAGGGCTCATTTAACTCAGTCTTTCACATTTATCATGATGCTCATAAGCCACACCCCTAGCAACCATTTAGAGCACCCTAGCAACTCAAACCCATAGAGGATTATCTTCACAACAGTAGGCTATATCATAGAGACATGGGGATTGGTTTTTATCATTCATAGTCCACAGAAGCCTTTGATTTCTTCATTAGCAGGTGCCAATCCACTCCCTAGCAACAAAACAGAGTACCCTAGCAACCATTTTGTAAGACATTTATCCCTGCCTCAGAACATTGAACAGACATGTCGGTTTCATTTTTTGACTCATGCCAGCAAAGAGGGCTTCTAACATGCTACACATGCTAGCAGTGACTCGCTACATGCTAATATCCGGTAGCTAAGAGCTACAACAAGTTGAAATTGTGTTAGCATCATGCAAGCGACATGCTAATCACATTGGAGTCATGCGAGCAACATGCTAATCACATTGGAATCATGCTAGCAACATGCTAATTATGTTAGCATCATGCTAGTAACATGCTAATCATGTTAGCATCATGCTAACAAAATTCAATTCAATTCAATTCAATTTTATTTATATAGCGCTTTTAACAATGGTCATTGTCTCAAAGCAGCTTCACAAAAATTAAAGAATTATTATTATTATTATATATTTTTTTTAGAAAAGAAAAGAAAATATTTGGAAGTGTGTATGTGTGAGAAAAATGTGTCTAGATAATAATAATAATAATAATGAGATGAATGAATGAAATGTCTCTGATGAGCAAGCCAAGGGTGACGGCGAGGGTTATGTGGTGCTAATGTTCGGGGCTGATCGGTGTATATTGCTAACTAGCTGAACCGATAATCTTTATAACCTGGAAATTTAAGCCAAATGTTTGCACAGAGTCTCAAGTCTTACATTTGATTTGTCCTTAATATGAGGTTGAGCATTGGTGCAAAATGGTGAGGAAGAAAAGAAACTCTTGTTCTTTTTGAGCTTACAACAAAACCCTGTTACGTTGAAATGATCTCGTTCTCCTATTAAACAAAATTGGAACTTTTGCTCATTGATTCCACCAAGAAGTTAGCACCTGAAATTGCTCCATTAATTTTTACTTTTTAAAATATTTTTTTTTCCTGCCCTGTGGAAGGCCAGGGTCCATCCTCAGCCAATGCCCCCATTTAGGCACCGAAGTTGAAGGGCATCCTTAGTGCCAGTGCCAACCCTGGATGAATAATGTGCAGATCTGTAATGGGGAGCAGCTGACAGCACAACAATATGATTCAGGTGGTGTTTAGTTTCTCCTCTAACAGGCACCCCTCTGAGCTTCTATGTAGAAGCCTACAGTGTTATTAGAAATGGTTTATAAAGCAAAGAAGTGTGCAGGGGGGGATAAAACATAATTTGGCTGTAAAACAATCGCTTTTCTCTCCTATTGCTCTCCTATCTTTTCATTTTGATGTCTTTTTATCAAATAAATACACCAATGTTTTCAGAACTTTGGGTTAAACCAAGCTTTAGACTGGACAACTTGGAAGGAAGGTGGACGAATTTACAATTTGAAATTACAATATGAAATGTGAGTGATTTACTTTTTTTGGGGGAAAATCTGAACTATTTGTAGGTTTGTTACTGCAGCTACACAAAATCCCTTTCTTATAAAAATCCAGATAAGCAGTGTAACCTTTTGACGCTTAGCCATTCATGATTAGTTTGCAACCATAAATAAAACCATGTTTAATATTCATCACTTTGACCAACACCATGGAATTTGACATGGAAAGAATGAACGCTGTCCATTCATCTTTATAAACAAGCCGTGTCATCAGTTCACAAACCAAACCAGAATAGCTGGAGAAAATGTGTGACAAGTGTGTGAAAACCTTTTTCCTTTTTGAATTATACTGTACATGTCTAGTCCTGATGTTAGCCTCTGATTCAGTGAGATTTCTTCAGCTAAATAAGTTACATCAAGGCATGTGATTGGAAAAAAAAAAAAAAGAAAACCAGAGGATATGCAACAGAAGCGAAGATGGGTCTACATGAGAACTGCTACAGAAGCTGAGATTTCGGCCCTCATCCAAAATGACCTACATTTTATCATTTTATCTAATTTTTCTACATCTGAGCAATTTTGTGTTAAGGGCCTTCCTCAAGGGCCCAACAGTGGCAACTTGGTGGTGCTGGGGTTAAAACATGGGACCTTCCGATCAGTAGTCCAGTGCTTTAACCACTAAGATACCCCTGATCTCAGAGATGGATTCTGCAAAGGATCTGTTGCAAAAAATTAGACAGTTTTGCAGAGGATCTGCTACAAAAACCAAGCTGGTTATGCAGAGGATCTACTACAGAAGCCGAGATAGGTTTGGAGAGGATCTGCACCAGAAGCTTAGACGTTTCTAGACAGGATATACAATAGAAGCCCTGACACATCTGGAGGAGAGCTGCTACAGAAGCAGAGATGGTTTTGTAGAGGTTCTGCATCAAAATCTAAGATGGATCTGATCATAATTTTTCCCTAAGATAATCAATTTAGGTGCAGTATTTTATTCAAGTAGTCCAAACACTAAAATATTTCTATAGAACTTTCTTTTGAATTCTTTGAAGTCTTGGGGATGGCATGCTCAACATTTCTACTTATACTAGGAGCATCTAGAGGATGTGATGGCCCTGTATAATGAGTAACATCATTCAGTAGTGTGATCTCTCTCCACCATTACTAAACAATGATGCATGCACTAAAACATCACGTGAAATCTTGGTGCCTTGAGGATATTAAACCTTCTCCAAATTAATAAACAAAAAGTGAAACCTATAAACTCAGTTCCAAGCACTACATATCAAGAATTAAACTCACTCATGACTTCATGTCAAGTTTTGCTTACTTATTTGTTGCTGTTATTGTTTTACAGTTTACAGCATCGGATTTATTATGCCTTATTACTTGTTTGAAATTACTCTCTGCACTCCAAAGCATAATTAATTAATGTTTAAATGGCACTGAAATGGCTGATTCTTATTGCTTCAGATGATATATGAGTAGATAAAATAAGTTTCATTTGTTACCTTGCTGCTCTCAATTTTTGACAGGGTTCGGTCTCTATTTGTTAATTTCATCTTTTGCAGTACAGTAGTTTTAAGCAAAGGGTGTCATTGAAAGAAAAAGGAATCTTTAATAAACATTTAACTCACTGTAAAAACTGAGCAGAGTGTGTCTTTGCCATGCTGTTCTTTGGGGTTTGTGGAAAAGTGCTTGATGTTAAATTTAGCTTTTTGAAAAGCTGGTCTCTCTTTTGCTTTCTCACACTTTCTCTCTGCCTCTTTCTGTTACTTTCTCACTAAGGCTCAATGACGTTATTATTATCATTTTCACCAATTGACAGCCATCTCTTATCTGTTGTCCATTTGTCCATTTTTTTTTTCTTTTTTATTTGCTCCCTGACAGCGCCCTGGTCTCAGGCACATTAACCAATTTATATATTTAATTATTTATGATATCCGTATAATTCCGGTGTAATCCTACCTAGAGAGAAAAGTGTGATTAAAAAATGATGTTTAGAAGTTGTTGTGCAAATTAGATCTTTTGGGTCATCCTTTAAGCATAAAAAAAAAGCAGCTGGAAATGTTTAACAGTGTAATATCTGTTTTGTAAGTCCCTGTCAATGGTATAAATTAAGCACTTAATCATATTTGTATTGTATATTAATATATATTGTAAAAATTTTAATAGTGATTGAAGATTGTTTAAGTATTTTGGTTTAATGTCCTAAAAACATGAACCACTTTGAGATTTCACATTATTATGATTATTATTATTATTATTATTATTATTATTATTATTATTGGAATGATGGCAAACATAAATCATGCAAATTCTAAACAAATCTAATGTGAAGGGGTGTGAAGACTTGATAATAAAAATGTTCTTTTTTATATGAAGCAGAAATAAAATGTGTATTAATATCATAATATAATTCATATCATATCAAAGAAATAATGTACAATCAATCACTTGTGGCAATTTTCACAATATAAAAATCTTCTGCTGGGACACATACAATCATTATAAATAAGGAAATCATTCCAGTTGTAAAAGTGAATCTGAATACTTAATGAGATAATAATAATAATAATAACAATAATAATAATAATAATAATAATAATGTCATTGCTTTTGTTTTCATAAAGGTTTCCATAAAATCTAAATATAAAAAACACAACAAATGGAACTGCAGCCTTTTGGATATTTCAGTTTGATTCTTTAAATCTTTTGTTTAAAAAGCACATTTTTAAAAATCAGATTTAAAATATTTACAGAGTTGTATATGGAGTATACAATAGTGTGAACACATTGTCATAATGTTGTAGTTTCAAATTTATAAAATAGTTTTATAAAAACAAATGCTAAACCAAAGGTGAAGGTTATAACATACTGAATATTTCGAAGCAATGATACAAAAATATGCAGAAATAATAAAGAATAATAAGCACTAGAATCTTTTGCCTGTTTAAAGAAAGAAAAGTGCTGAAGTGATGAGATAAGCGCCCTCTTTGAATTATACACTATTTACACACTGTTCAATTATTATTGTTCATATTATTATTATTATTATTATTATTATTATTATTAAATATTTCCCAATAACTCAAACATAATAATAATAATAATAATAATAATAATAATAATAATAATAATAATGCTTCTATATATATATTTAAAAAGTTTAAAACGTACTCATCGTCTGCAGGCTGGTCACAACACTGTAAGAGTTTTCTAAAAAGGAAAGGCAGAAATAGGAAAGCAGCCCTGCTCGCGCGGATTCGTGTTTGTGTGTGTGTGTGTGTTTGTTTGTGTTTCCAAGGTAAGCCTCTGTCACAGTGATGCATTTTGTTTCCACACAGTAAATCCTGCTGTAATTCCGTACACTCTCTCTCTCTCTCTCTCTCCATCACTGCACGTTTTGCGCTTTGAGTTCGAGCATGGCGTCCTCGGTCCCGTGCGTGGCGTGCACCCCGGGCGGCGTCATCCTCTTCTCCTTCTGCCGCCGGTTGCAGAACCACACGCGCACCACCTCCTTCTCGAGGTGCAGACTGTCCGCGAGGCTCGTGATCTCCGCCGCGGCCGGTTTGGGACACTTAAGGAAGTGGCTCTCGAGCGCGCCCTTCACGCTAACCTCGATGGACGTGCGCTTCTTGCGCTTCCTGCCCTGCGCCGCGAGCTTATCCAGGCCGGTGCCGCCGCCGCCGCCGCTCGCGCTACAGTCCGCCTCCTCGAGCCACTTGCTGAGCAGCGGCTTGAGCTTACACATGTTCTTGAAGCTGAGCTGCAGCGCCTCGAACCGGCAGATGGTCGTCTGCGAGAACACGTTGCCGTAGAGCGTGCCGAGCGCGAGCCCGACGTCTGCCTGCGTAAAGCCGAGCTTGATGCGCCGCTGCTTGAACTGCTTGGCGAAGTGCTCGAGGTCGTCTGACGTCGGGGTCGCGTCCTCGTCCGACACCGCTGACTCGTGCACGCTCCGGTGGTGGTGCTGGTGCTCGTGCTGGTGGTGCTCGCGCAGATGCGGGCTGTGGTGATGGTGGTGCTCGTGCTCGTGCTCCTGGTGATGCGCTTGAATGCCCGGCACGAGCCCGTTGAGCGCACCGAACCCGCCGGAGTACGCGAGACTCTGCTGGTGAGCCGCCGACGTGCCGCTCGCGCTCCTCCACGCGCGCGCCGCGTCCTCCTCGTGATGCTGATGATGGTGATGGTGGTGGTGATGAAGCATGTGCTGTAAGTTGCCGCTGCTTGAGTTGTTGTTGTTATTATTGTTGTTGCTGTTGTCGTCGCTGTTGTCGTTGTCCTCGTGCATCTCGTCTCCGGTGCCACGGATCGTGGGTTTGATGTCGGCCGACGTCCACGCGGCTCCGTCCCCTCCACCACCACCACTACCACCTCCTCCTAATCCTAATCCTCCTCCTAATCCTCCTCTCCCGCCGCCGTGAGACAGCGCGGCTGCGATCCACTGGTGCGCGTGACTCCCGCCGTTGCTGTTCTGCAGCGCGAACTCGCTCTGCAGCAGCGCGGCGGCGTGCGCGTGCCTGTAAGCCGAGCCCGGCGCCGCGTGCTGCTGCATGCCGCCGGTGTCCGCGTGCGCCGGCGCGCTCGCGCTGAGCAGACTGTAGTGAGCGGCGGATGCTGTCGCGGCCATGAGGAGCAGCGCGAGACTGGGGAAGCGTTGAACGGAGGGAGACTTAGGTAAAACACACACACACACACACACACACCCACAAATCCACCCCTCCCCACCCACCCACACACACACACACACACACACATACACCCCTCCACACACACACACACACACACACACACACACACGTAGATATTTTCAACTGAAGCCCTGCCTCCAAATAATTCTGATTGGTTAATAGGTATCTCTTTACTGCACACTGCAGAGTTCTGTCTACAGTATTTGTCTCTCACCTCCTGTCGCTGTCTCACACTATTCTGTACCTGTTTATCTTTGTCTCTGTCTCTTGTTCCATGTCTCACTCTCACTTTCTTCTCTTCTGCTGTTACTCTTTTTTCTTTCTTAGTCTCTGTACATGTTCTCACGCATGGTTCGTCAGCGGTTAGCACTGTCGCCTTGCACCTCCAGGGTCGAGGGTTCGAGTCCCGCCTCGGCTCTGTGTGGAGATTGCTTGGTCTTCCCGTGCTTGATGGGTTTTCTCTGGGTACTCCGGTTTCCTCTCACAGTCCAAAAACATGCAGGTTATGCTAATTGGCGTTCCCAAATTGCCCTTAGTGTGTGAATGACAATTGGGCATCAAGCTGGCAACCTGAGCCTTTAAGTAACTGCCTAAGAAGGGTGGGGAGTATCTGTCACCCGATGTGCAGGATGGCACGTGCATGGACCAATATACCAAATACCAAGAAATATTGTTCTCATAATCTCTCTTTCTCTCTTTCATACCCACACACACACACACACACACACACATACACACACACACATATAATCGCTCGATCAGATGAGTGAACCTATTTGTTTAAGCACCAGAGTACACATGTGTGCAAGTGCACGGTTGTTGTGAGGGCTGCGTGAATACTGTCCCTGCAGTGCCAAGGTCACACACATTAGTCACCCATAACTGACCAGAACATGAAATGTTAGACTGACATAATGAATAATTGTATAGGTGATCCTATGGATGTAGTAGGTTGTAATTAGCATGACATTAAGCAAAAAAAGTAAAAAATGAACACAAGCAGTCCGTGTTTAAGTCTGTTAAATTATTTCCAGGATTTTATTTACTTGTTCAGAGCAAAAGCAGCTCTGTTCGATTCTTCCATTTTGCTAAATAAAGGCAGATCATGCTCAAATAATAGCTATGAAAACCTGCATGTTTTCACTACATGTAGAAACTTTTACATTTTCAGCTGTTCAAAATATCAAAAGTGCATTTAAATTTTTAGCAGTTAATGTTTGGGTGGCATGGTTGGCATCGTCTTTAGCACTGTTGCCTCACACCACGAGGATTGCTCGTGTGTTCGGTGATGGACTGGCACCCCATCCAGGGTGTACCCCGGGACAGGCTCCCGGCTCCCCATGACCCTATACAGGATAAGCAGGATAGAGAATGGCAAAGACGGAGAGAGGTGGTGATGTCTGATGTGGATTATTATCCTTTAGCAGCATGTCCCTAAGCGTTTAATTCCTGATTGGAATTTTCGGTTTATAAATAAATGACCTGTCACACTTTCTGACATTCACCAGCCTCTTGTTTTTTATTTCTGTTTATAAGAAGTTTATAAGAAAAAAACAGCTTTTCATTTTACCAGAAGCTTTAAAATTAAATCAATCAATCAATCAATCAATAAATAAAAGGCTGCTTGGGAATTTTAAAAGGAAATTTACTACTAGTCCTTGTATAGGCTGCAGGATTCCTATGACCATTTACAGAGAATGAGTGAGTGAATAAGAGGTAATATCTGCTTAAAAACAGCTATATTCAGCATTTTCCTTGCATCTCAAAAGTTTGGATGCTGTGAATCAATCAACACACCTTAATTTCTTTTTCTAGGACAGCTTACATTTGTTTAAACTGGTTATCTTGCATAACAGATGCTCTACTAATGAATGGATCTTCAAGCACTTAGAAATATGTATATATAAATTTTAAACAGATCATGGGAATATTCTTTCTTCTCATTTTACACCTTTGCTCTCCATTCTCGATCCTTGGTGTGTATTTGTTTATGAGCTTGGTTAGAAATGTATTTTCTTCTCTGGAGACAATGTTTTTGTTTCTGCCTTTTTTCCTTTCCTTTATATCATTTATATAACTTATGCATATATCAATGATCAAAAAAATTATAAATAAATAAATAAATCAATAGAGGAAATGAGAGAGAGGAAAGCACATTGAGGCACGTTTTGATGAAAAAAAGAAAACAGTTTTAATTTTCCCTTTCTTAAAAAACAGGATGCAGATGAATTGCTAATATAGACTATTTTGCTTAGTTAGTTTTTTTATTAGATTTGTGTTTTGTGTGTTTTAGCCTTATTTCTGCTGAAATTTAGAAGAAAACACAAGATGTAGAAACACACAAAGAAAACACCATCATATTTTATTTTACAAAAGATATAACCTAGTCAAACTTTATGACACGCTTTTTAATTTAATGCTTTTTCTTCTCTTGTTATTAGTTTCTACACTAACGAGCAATGCTTAAGGCATTAAAAAAGTATGAAATAATCTCCACTGGACAGTCGATCTTGTTATGTGTCTGAAACGTCAGCTCTGGGTCAGGTGAGTCTTGGCCTTTCTTTCCTGAGATGAGCGGCACGAGACATTCAAAGACATTTAAAGAATTTCCGAACTTTCAGGGATTTTCGCACCACAACATTCTCTAGGATAATCACAGAATAATGTAAAAGAAATGAAAGAAAAATTCCAGAAAGCAGGACAGAAACATGTTGTTGAAGAGAGGAGGATGGTTTCAAGCTGACAAGAAGGCTATGGTAACTCTTTATATACCAACTCTTTACACACATGGTGAGGAGAAAAGCATCACAGAATGCAAAAACAATAATAATAATAATCAAACATATCCATCCAAGGTTCCACTGTTGACAGCAAAAAAATTGGACAGTTGAAGTTTGGATAAAGAGCAGGTAACATTGTTGAAATCTTCACTTTCACAGTGGCCTCATTTTCTTGTTCTTGTTGGCAATTTCGTACCGAGGACGGCATTTTGGTGGGAAATATTAGAGAAGCAGAAAGACAGATGCATAGAGAAATATAAAAAAGAGAAACAATGGGAGACTGAAAGAGAAATGAAGAGCAGAAAGAAGAAATCACACACAGTAAATTTCAGGTGATCTATGTGTGTGTGTGTGTGTGTGTGTGTGTGTGTGTGTGTGTGCGTTTTAGCAGGCTGCAGGTGTCTCAGACTGACCAGCTGTCCATGTCCGTGCTGAAAGCAAAAGCACACCGCATTATTCTCCCCCACCGTACATTTCTTCATCAGCTCGGGGGGTTGCTATAGAGACCGGCCGAGGGAATGGGTAGGGGCAAATCAAACAGCGGCCCCCCAGTCACCCCCCTCTGGGGCATCTGAGAGCCTACTTACATCAGCTTTCAACTGGACAAAGCACAGAGAAGGAGAGGACAGAATGTGAGAAGACAGAGAGACTAAGTGTATGAGTGTGAGTGTGTATAAGTGGAGGGAGGGATGGAGGGAGGGCAGGCTGGTTTCATCAGAGCTTCTCTTTATTAGGATATTAAATGAAATTGAGACGTATTAAACAAAAACACTAAACTCTGTCATCAAGCCATAGGTACAAATGGATCATTTTCTGAAGAATCATTTCCATGGTGTGGTCACATATTAAAGTGACCTATTATACAAAATTCACTTTTTAATTCTTTAAAAAATGGTATCTAGATGGGTCGTAAGTTTGCATGTAGAAGCAAAAAACCTGAGGAAAAAAACATTCCCTGCTTTTTATTCTTTTTTATTTCTGTACTGGTCAGGGTTTAAACAAGCCAAGTATATTTTCCCCCTAATGTGACCTCATATCACAAGAGACCCTGCTGGAGCTAGTGTTTAGAAGAAGAGGTAAATAGAGGTTTGAGTTTGAGTTAGGAATATTTAAACTGGAGCATTATCAGAAACATTTTGTGGGAGTGCTGAGAAATAGGGTCACGTGCTAAAGAAATGGTGGCACGATGGCTTAGTGGTTAGCACTTCCGCCTTGCACCTCCAGGTCCTCAGTTCGATTCCTGTTTCGGGTCTGTTTGCATTGAGGTTTGTGTATGGAGCATGTTTTCCCTATGCTTAGTGGGTTTCCTTCCACAGTCCAATGACATGTTGATTAGGCTAGTTGGCATTCCCTAATTGCCTGTAGCGTGTGAATGTTGACTGAAGATCTTACCACAGTCGTACAAAATGGGAATAAATACTGTGGTCACCATTGGCCTCCACGGTCCATAGTTGGACTACAGAGGTTCCATGATGTATGGATCATTAAAGAAATAGTAAAATATGGGAAGTTTAAATCGGCATGCTGTTAGACCTACAGTATCATTTGAGTGACAGGTGTCTATTAAGGCTTGTCTTCAAATATGTTATTGTTCCTACAGTGTAAAGAAATCTCTGAAAAATAGTAGTAAAATACTGGCATCTATGTAATTTATTTTATATGACAGAAGAGTAAGAGTGTGTTTTATGGTAATTTGAAAGTTCATGCCAGCATGTTACTGTTTATTTACAAGGGGTAATAAAATCTGTTCTGCATTTAATTTCTACTGTCAGAGACTAAGAAATACCTTATAAAACACAAACTGAAATGACCAAAAAACAATAAGGAACAAGAAATATCCTGGAAACCCATCAGACATAACATTAACACCACATATGATTATCACATTATAGTTATATACCAGTAAATTGGTGACAGGATAATGGGACTAAAGGGCAGCCCATCTGGTCCAATCCCACAGAAATGCCAATGTGGCACAAATTGTCAATGCTGGCCACAATAGAAAGACACCAAAACATCCAGTCGACCACAGCCTGCCACACACGGGACCCAGCTGGGGGACAAACACGTCCAATACACGGAGGCTGCCCCCCTGCCACCCACAGCTTCCAACATCCTGGTGTCAGACACCACAGCACACCCCCAGAAGCTCTGCAGAGCTATGCTTTTTTCCTTTCCTAAATAAATTATTGAGAAAGACACTTTGGCGATTCTAGGTCCCTGCTCCGTCATGAACTTCCTGTTCGTTTCCATTTGCAGTTCTCCAGTCGGCTCTTTAATAGCACGAGTAAACACAAGCTAGCTACAGCTTCATACTGTATTTGCCACCTAGCTTATTTACAAAACTTTAATAAAATGGACTTGTGGGCCTCCGAGTGGTGCAGTGGTAAAGTGCTCGGCCTATCACCTGGAGATCGCGAGTTCGATTCCTGGGTGATGCTGTAACCTCTCGCAGTCGGAGGTCTCGAGAGAGCTGATTGGCCGAGCTCCCTCAGAGGGGAGAGGTACTTAGTGCTCCCACATTAATTAGGACTCTACAGCCAATCAGGGGCATCTGTGAGCTCACACAAGCGGAAGGAGCGGATAGCGCTGTCCTCTGAGTGTGTTCCACCGCCCCCGACAGTGCGTGAGCAGTTCGAAAAGATGCAGTCACCTGACGTCACGTGGTTTGGTGGAAACACATGATAGTCTTGATGAGTGGTAATAGTAGCCTTAATGTGGGAGCTCCTAGTGACGGGGAGGAATTGGACACGACAAAAAAAAATCCAAAAAAACTCCAGGGTCCGGGTTCAATTCCTGCCTCCAGTTCTCCACATGTTTGGCGGGTTTCCTCCGGGTGATCTGGTTTCCTCTCCCAGTCCAAAGACATGCTAATTCACGTTCCTGAACTGCCCATAGTGTGGGCGTATGATCGTGTGAGTACCCTAAACTCCTGGGATAGGTCTCCTGGGATTCTGCGACCCTGTATACAGGTTGAGTGAGTAAGTAAGTAATAAAATAGATGGAAAAGTGGTGTGCTGTTAACCAATTCAGTTATATTTGAAATAACTTTTGTATAGTTAGTATGAATGACTAACTTAATTACAAAGCTTTGAAATGACACCTTAATGCTTCTGTTTGACAAACAAAGCAAGCTTTAGCCAGCTAACAGTGTAGGCTAACGTTAGCTAATGTTGCCTGAGCCACAGAGCTGGTTCCACCCATTTTAGCAACCTGACCTAATGAAACATTATACAGGACACTGTTAATTCCAGGAGATTAGCGTAACTTTACCTTTGGGTTAAAGTCCGTGTGGACCGAAGTCCAGTTTGAAAGGCGTTACAGTTAAAACAGTAACACTATCCTATGATGATGTCGATGAATAGTGTCCAAACATGTAAAGTGCATATTTCCACCACAGCAAAAAAAATCCTGTTTTGATTATGCTTATTGATTAATCATTTTTTTATGGGAGGAAACCTGAATACCCGACGGAAACCCATCAAGCACGGGGAGAAAATGCATTTACATTTATGGCTTTGGCAGACGCCCTTATCCAGAGCATTATACATTTAAAATTAAGGGCCTTGCTCAAGGGCCCGACAGTGGCTACATGGTGCTGGAGTTTGAACCTGGGACCATTCAATTAGTTGTCCAATGCCTAAAGAGAGTCTCAAGGTGGGACTTGAACCTTCGACCCTGGTGGTGCGAGGCCACAGTGCTCACATGTATCTATGCCACCGTGCTGCTTCATCACCACCCCATCATGTTTTACGCTGCAAATTCACACACAACCCACAGCATGAAATCCACTTTATTGCACGGTACCTATTATGGCTGTGTTCGTTACGTCACGTTTCAATGCTCTTCTTCTTCTTTCTTCTTTGTCTTTCGGTTGTTCCCTTTCAGGGGTCGCCACAGCGAATCATCTGCCTCCATCTAACCCTATCCTCTGCATCCTCTTCTCTCACAC
>JAOVVB010000050.1:8225851-8252265 GCA_028570985.1 Heterobranchus longifilis
AGCGTCCGTGGGCGGGACATAATCGCAGCGTTTATCCAATGACCGTCTAGTTTCAAAGCACTGAAAAAAAAACGTTCAAAGCAGCCGCATTGAAGTCGATGGACTTCAATCATTTTTACCATAAACTGTGTCTAGCAGGACAAATGTAAGAAACTTATATTTTCAGTTTCTAGCTTATTTGCTAACTATGTATGCTAACAATGCCACATTAAATAAAACAGCTAAACTAGCCGCGACATGTTTGCATTCACTTTCTACCACGGCTTGTGTTTTTTTTACCCGCTGATTGGTCAAACGGAGTCATGTGATTATTGTTGCTACAGTACGTCTGATTGGTGAAACACAGTCATGTGGCAGATCCACCTACTGCATTTCTCTCAAAAATAAATGGTTACAAAAGTAATGAGTCGGGTGTAGCCGAATGTAGCGGAGTAAGAGTAAAGTTTCTTTTTCACAAATCTACTTAAGTAAAAGTAAAAAGTATGGTGTGGTAAAACTACTCATAGAAGTTTTTTTTTTTATTTTTTTAAAGTTACTTAATTAAATGTAACGGAGTGAATGTAACTCGTTACTCCCCACCTCTGCTAAGTATTCCTTTTTTTAAATCTTGGCTTTGGAAACTCACACATTGCCGTCATGGAACATAGACAACTAATTAAAAAAAAACTAAATGTGTTAAATAAAAAGTCTCTAAATCTAAATTAGTATTATTTTATTTTTAACTCCCTGTCCATTCAAACCCTGTCTCCTCTACTGTATATCAGATGCCATGGATGTCGAGAAGAGTCATCATTCCGAGATACGTATTTCTAGCAGAGCACACCTGATTTTAGTGTACTGTACCAATGGCTCCAATTTAAATCGCTGTGGTTACATGAGTTCACCTTGTTATGTTCAAAAGGCTTAAAAAATTCTTTGGCTCCCAAATATTTGTGTTTGCCAGGAGCCCTGATTCAAAATCAGGGGCTTCTTTTGTTGATGGTAGGCTTTTGGTCCATGGCGATATAACCAGGCCTGATTGTAGATACTGACACTGGTGTTCCAGGAGCTTCTAGTTCAAGTGAGACCTGTGCGCTTGTTCCTGACCAGCCAAAACAATTTGGTCTCAGCTGACAGGGACACTTCTTCCAGGTCTTGGCAAAGTGGTTGCACCTCCCATTGGCCCGAACTCACATCCAGTTGTTTGATCTGATCTCGAATCTGGCATGTGTAACTTGTCCATCCCTGTCCTCAGATCTGCACTGTCACACACATACACATACACACATAGACACTGAGAGACTAGTCTATGCATTTATGCATGAAATATATTAAAAAAATAAACATGCAGATGAATATCACTAGGAATCCTTTGCTTCGAAATGAATCCGGACAATAAAAAAATGATGACTGTTTGAATTGTAAACTGTCTTAATTATGTCACTTTGGCATCACATACAGGCATCTATTAAATGAGTAAATTATGTAAATGCATTCTAGCACATCTTTATTCCTGACCCATGTCATGCCAGCCATATGTTGTGACACAATTAAGATGTCCCCCAGATACATAACTTCCTGGCACTGAGAGAGCAGGCAATTGAAAGGCTATTTGTGCAACAAACAAAAAAAAAGGAAAAGTTTTTTTTTTCTGAAATAATCCATGCAATCAGTTGCTCCAACGTTTAATAAAAGGCACCATCTGAAAATAGAACTGCTTTCACTTAATCAAATGAACTGTAAATAATGATCTTTAGTGCGTAATTTCAAATTTGCAGTCAAACAGGATGCCAGTCATCTTGGCACACAGATTACACTGGATAATGGCTTTACTAAGTGAGAAGATCCTGTTAAAATTCAGAGCTGCTGAATGGCATGCCTTTAGTTTTTACCGTCTTAATTGCCTGTACCTCTGGATTTCGAATTTTCAAGCTGCAGTCAATGTATCAGGAGCAGATAAAAGTAACCCAGAGAAAGACTTTTCAATACTTTTAATCTCATTTCATTTATACGTTTGAATGTTTTATGCCAACCTTTCACAGTATTTAAATATTAATGCATTCTTTGTGAACAGCAGAATGCGTAATAGAAAAGAAATGAGCCGGTGACGGACGAGGTTTGAGCAAAAATCAGCGTTTGAGCATTGGCGTGTGTCCTGGCTGTATCCATAGCTGAGACAAAAAAGGCAAAAAAGGCTCAAATGGCACGTCATGGTGAAGACCTCTGTTTGGAGAGCTTTCACATGTCAAA
Organism: Heterobranchus longifilis; assembly: GCA_028570985.1. NCBI lineage: Eukaryota > Metazoa > Chordata > Actinopteri > Siluriformes > Clariidae > Heterobranchus > Heterobranchus longifilis. The sequence goes on from JAOVVB010000050.1 coordinate 8,228,081, forward strand.
TTAGGAGCTCTGACTGGGCCATGACCTCATGTGGAAACTGTCTTCTCAATAGCAAGTTATCCATGTAGGAACTTGCAGGGGCTCGAGGCAACGCTCCTACATGTTGTGTCCATCCTGGATACTAAAGAAAAGCCAATTAGAAAAGCTGAATCCTGTGGAGCTGCCGTTGTGAATTTTGAAAGCTTAACACGAATGATGAAATAGCTGAAAACCTTAAAGGTAACATTTTGCCTCACATTTCTGCTTAGCAGTTATTGCAGAGTGTTTTCTCTGTGCTGTGGCCATGGCTTGTGAATTGGCCAAACTTGGTTTCACATCTGTATTAACAGCCCCAGAGATTTACTACACATACTGTATGGCTTTGACTATACCGTAGCTCTCATAGCTTGAAGTTCTGTAATTTCAAAGACCAAACATTTCACTACAGTACATTACAGATTCAATTTACACTCGTCGGTGCATTGTATGCTTTACTAAGCAGCATGTTTTTCTCTCATATAAGGGTATTGTAATAGACACAGTGCCTGTAGTCTATAGCACTAATAAGTCCTATTCATCTCTCTGGGTAAGTTGCTAAGGTTACAGCTCACTTTAAATAGGCCTACGAGGAGTTACTAATGTTACTGTAGTAATCATTCTAACATATATAAGTTGGTCCTTAAGACAAGTTTCGGATTTGATTAAGATGCCCTGCCCTGTGATATCATAATGTATCCTGTCGCAGTGGCCCGGAGCCTATCCCAGGGGACTTCCCAAAGCAGGGTACACCCTGGATAGGATGTGGCATGGCGCACACATGCCTGTACACACACATTCATTAACTTGATCTGCATGTCTTTGGACTGTGGGAGGAAACCGAATTACCCAGGAGGGAACCCACCAAGCAGGGGGAGAACATGCAAACTCCACACAGACGAGAATCTGACCCTGGAGGTGCAAGGCGACAGCGCTGACCGCTAACCCACCGTGCCGCCCTCGATGTATACTAAGTGAAATACATTCTGGTCTCTCCGAATAAGATTTCTACAAATAAGTACCCTTAAATTATATTTCGCAATTTTTGCAATAAATTTACACTGTCCAAATGTGTTACAGTTGGCTCTGCTTGATAGTGCTATTCAAGCTCAGAGTAAAGCGCAGCTACTAGCAAATTCCACCTTATGTGTTTGTTTCGGCAACTTAGTGTATAGTAGCCTAATACTCAGCTCTGAATATGAGAGATGGCGTGAAAGGTGAAGGTGATGGCTTTGCTATTGCCACTCAGCAAGGAAATAAGCAAACATGAATATGCCACTGATTCAGAAGGAAACCTCCCCGGTGCTTTGGAAAGAAATAAAGTAAACCCCCTTTTGTGTCAAAGTGGGCTGTGAAGCGAGGACCTGCTGCATTAGCTTTTTTGAAAAAATATATAAATAAAAAGAATTGGCTTCAGTCACAGCAGGTAGGAACTGAATGTGCTAGAGAACCTTATGCTGGCTCTAATTCAACAAACATGTGCATGCGTCTGCACTGACATCGCCCATTTGTGTCAGTTGGTGGAACTAGATGAAAATACACACTCGCACAGACACACGCAACTGCACGCATGCATACACACACACACACACACACACAAAGCAAAATTGCATTTAGACAGCCTTTTTTGGTTGATTCAGTCCAGCTAAAGAAATCACTGAGTTTATAAATATACACTGCCTGGCCAAAAAAACTAGTCACCAGAACTAAGGGGTTCAATTATTAGGCTGCAACTAAGAAGATTAGAAATTTATAGAACTGGGTTAAGGACCCTTCAACTCCCTATTAAAATCTACAAGGATGTTGCTGAACCGTCAACTTTGGGGAAGTTGGGGGAAAAAAATCACGAATAGAGATCACTTTATGAACGTTTATGAAGTTGCGAAGTCCAAAATCACCAGTAAAAACCAGAGCTATATTTAATGGTAAATATGAGAGCATTTGCATACACACAGTGTGATGAGAACTCGCAGGATTGGGATTAAACAGCTGTTTGGCCGTAAGAAAACCACTTGTTAGCGAGACTAATCAGAAAAAAGGCTTCTCGTTTCAACGGAGCATAAAGGAGCCAGGCCGATTCTGGGATCAGACCTTTACTGCTATTAATGCCATGCTATTAATAGTAACTGGCTGCACGGTGGCTTAGTGGTTAGTACGGTCGGCTTGTACCTCCAGGGTTTGGATTCGATTCCCACCACAGTGTCTGTGTGCATGAAGTTTGCATGTTCTCCTTGTGCTTTGTGGGTTTCCTCCAGGTACTCCAGTTTCCTCCCACAGTCCAAGGACATGCAGATTAGGCTAACTGCTGTTCCCAAATTGCCCATGGTGTGTGAATGTTGACCGCCGGTCCTACCATTGGTCTCCACTGTCCCTAGTTGGACTACGTAGGTTCTCAGATGGAGGGATATGATATTAATTTTATAATGTATTTATTATTTATGTTATTATATTATTATTTGAATGAATTTGAATTACATGATTTTCATGCCACAATTTTTTTTTTTTTCAAGAAAATGAAAAATAAGAGTATGACGGGCATTAGTTCTATAACTACAGTAATGTATGTGATCTTCAAACGGGGTTCTTCTTGCTCTCTTTCTTGATTTCTGCTCCCTCTTGCTCTCCGGTTCTCTCTCTTTCTTTGTGCTGTTTAACACAGCCTAATAGAGAATTTTCAATTAATAAAAGTTATATGTGCAACTGCTTCTTATCGATCCATAATATTTTTCTAGCTGGATTTTGGTTTGCTGTGGGCATTGCAGGGAGGTAACATTATTTTGACCTTATACACTATATTATAATCAATAGTTCATGAACTATACCAAAATAACTATTATACTGTAAATAGACTTATCAACTATAGTTCTTTCACCTGAACCTGGTTGTTCTGTCTCAAAAAACTTTTCTATATCAATCTATAGGAAAAAGAAATCTAAAATGAGTCAGGGTTTGACGAGACATTCTTATCTTGTGACAGGACCCTAGCTAGACAGTCACTTTACCTTAAAAGCAAGATTTGCCCAGAAGACTAGATTGGTTTCAGACCAAAGCTTCTCTTGACGTCTTTCAGCTTTCCGTGCGGCATTTAATTTCTCCCCCCTCCCTCGGATGCTGCGCAGAAGTAAAGTTCAGCTTTTTAACTCAGTAAGACTGTCTGATGCTTTGCTACAAAATCCCTCCACCTCAAGGCGAAAATATTCAAGGATAAGCTTAAAGTATTTGAAAGACTGAATTATCGGACCTACTGTGACAACGCCACAGATTGAACTGAACTCTAATTTTCTAAATAATTTTAGAAAATAATGATGCATTATTATTTTCATTGTCTTTATGGGTGCTAAGATTAAGTGCTGGGGTGCTTGAGTACCCCTAAAAATGGTCTACAACCACCTATGTTTGGAGCAATAGGAAAATGGTCGTGTGGTCTAATGAGTTCAGATTGACCCTATTCCTGAGCCATGGAGCGATGGAATAGGAAGTAAGAAGCGAAGAGCATGAAGCGATGAACCCATCATGCATAGTTACAGTACAAGCCTCTAAAGGCGGTGTTATGATCTGTGGTTGCTTCCACTGGTCAGGTCTACAGTAGGCCCAGCAACGTTATGTGACGATAAAATAAAAGTCAGATGACGACCTGAATGTACTGAATGACCAGGTCTATCACATTCATAGAGTTTTTCTTCCTTGTTGGCACGACCATACAGTATTGTAGCACTTAAATTGTGAAAGAGTGGTTCTGAGAGCATGAGGAAGGTATTTCAGACATAAACTCTCCACCACATGGTTGTAATCAAACATAAAGGTGATTGAATTAAATCTTCAATCAATGTGCAACTTTTTGCTTTTGGACAGGCAGTGTATATGATTTAAGACTGTTGCAGCACATGTACATAAATGCAATATGCAAAACAAAAGACTTGTGCTTCACTCTACCCTGAGAGTAATTTCAGTGACGCACTATGCAAACACTTTGTTATTATCTTATCTTTATTTATTATACTTTTATAATGTTAAATAAAAAAAAAGGTATGATGCAATGCTGTATCATATGAAATATCATAGCAGAATTTTGTGTATTGTGAATTCCCTATAGTGTACTGTATATGCAATATTATAACATTGCATCATTAACTGCTAAGAAATGGGAGTACAGTATGAATGATTGTTTGGATTTAACAAATCTGTACAGTATGTTCATTGTTCTTACATTAGTGTGTCTGTCTTTGTTGCAGTTTCCCAGAACACTAAGGGATGGAGTGGCTTATCATCTCTCTGCTAATACTGGTTGTTTCTACCTCCGGGCATCTCTGTCCCAAGCGTTGCATGTGCCAAAACCTGTCTCCATCACTTGCTATTCTTTGTGCAAAGACGGGCCTGCTCTTTGTCCCCACGGTTATCGATCGTCGGACGGTAGAACTTCGACTTACTGAGAATTTCATCACGACAGTAAGGAGGAGGGACTTTACCAACATGACGAGTCTCCTGCACTTGACCCTGTCACGCAATACCATAAGCCAGATCATGCCTTACACTTTTGTCGACCTCAAACGGCTGCGAGCACTGCATCTGGACAGCAACCGCCTCAGTGTGGTCACTGACGACCACTTCCAGGGTCTAACCAACCTGAGGCACCTCATTTTAGCCAACAACCAGCTTCATAACATTGCCCCACATGCTTTTGATGACTTCCTGGGGACTCTTGAAGACCTAGACTTGTCCTACAATAACCTGGTGGACATTCCTTGGGAAATCATCGGGAAACTTAACAATGTAAACACACTTAATATGGACCATAACCTTATAGAGCATGTTCCGTTAGGAGTGTTTTCTAACCTGCACAAGCTAGCACGTCTGGATATGACATCCAATAAACTAAAGAAAATTCCTCCCGATCCTTTGTTTCTTAGGATCCCAGTTTATGCTAAGTCTAAGGGGTCTCCACTGACCTCGCTTGTTCTTAGCTTTGGAGGAAACCCACTGCATTGTAACTGCGAGCTTCTTTGGTTGAGACGGCTTACAAGAGAAGATGACCTGGAAACATGTGCCACACCTCCTGATCTGACAGCTAAATACTTTTGGACAATTCCTGAAGAAGAATTCATTTGTGAGCCACCTGTTATTACGAGGAGGTCTTTCAAGACCTTTGCTATGGAGGGTCAGCCAGCTAGTTTAAAATGTAAAGCCAATGGTGATCCAGACCCAGATGTGCATTGGATTTCTCCTGAAGGTCGCCTGGTCTCTAATACGTCCCGAATTCTCACCTTTAGCAATGGTAGCCTGGAAATAATTATCACCTCCCAGAAGGATATGGGGGTGTTCACTTGTATTGCATCCAATGCTGCTGGTGAGTCTACAGGCACTGTGGAACTTGTGGTCAGTCCACTTCCTCACCTGGCCAATAGCACTAATCACATCCAGGAGCCTGATCCGGGGCCATCTGATATCCTGACATCTGCCAAGTCCAGATCTTCCTATAGCAATGACACAAGAATGCAAGAAAAGACAACGATACTGGCTGAGCTCACTGCAAACTCAGCTCTCATTAGATGGCCTTCACAACAGCATTTCCCAAGTATCAGGATGTTCCAGATACAGTACAATAGTTCAGTAGATGACACCTTGGTTTACAGGTAAAGTGGTAGTTCTTACATCTTGAATATACATGCACTTACCATTACACATATTTTAATATGATGATGTCTGATAGTAAGTGGATGCTGCTTGCGAGCAAGCTCTATCTAGTGCATAATCACACATAGGCAGGCAGCACAGCATTGTGTTTGGTAGGAACAAATTATTTGCCAAGTTTGTTTAGAATTGTAACAATCTGGAAAAAAATTATTTATATTGAATCAGGATATTTATAAAATCATGATACTTATAGAATCGCAATACAAACAGCATCATGCACCTGGGTATCATGATAATATGATATTGGGTGGTCCCTGCTGTTTATGTAGACTGGCTTGTGACCTTTGCATCTACTCGATATTCTATGAGCTGAATATCTCACCTTGTGTTTAACACAGAATGGCATTGTTACTGTCACAGAGCAGGAACTGTGCATGTGCTCATGTGCATGAGGGTGCCCTAGGTCAAAATTTTAGTCTGCCTGTGCCAGGCAGTGTATAAGAAAACTGTAACATGGAGTGGCAAGGATTTTTGAAATAGATTTTGCTCTATCTTAAGTGAAGCTACTATGATAAATTAAGGTGGTATATATGTATATGTATACAGTCAGATCCATATTTTTAAACCAAACATATTTAGCAACATTAAGTAGCACTCATAAATAATGGAAATGAACATAATTTCGCTATGATGCACCATAAAAATACTATGATTACATACTGGTTTTCGTGAGGACATCCCCCGGAAAGGAATTCCAAGAGCTACCTCTGCTGCAGAGGATAAGTTTATTAGAATGATCAGCCTCAGAAACCATCAATTTACAGCACCTCATATTGGAGCCCACATAAATAAATGCTTCTCTGAGTTCAAGCAGCTGACATATTTCAACATCCACTGTTCAGAGAAGTCTGTGTAAGTCAGGCCTTCATAGTTGAACTGTGGCAAAGAAAACATTACTTTGAAAGAATAAGAAGCAGAAGAGAATTGCTTGGAGTAGATCAGTGGAAAACTGTCAAACTGTCATTTGGTCTAATGAGTCCAAATTTGAGATTTCTGGTTCTAACTACCATGTCAAACAAATTCTTGTTCTTCTAAGTGCAAGCCACAACTCATCCCATTAGGTTGTTGGGGGCATCCAGAAAAAAGCATACCTGGAGAAGAAAAGGTAAGCACTGCTATCAGTCCTGTGTCATGCCAACAGCAAAGCATCCTGAGACCATTCATGTGTGGGTTTGCTTGTGAGCCAACGGAAAGGGGTCACTCACAATTTTTCTCAAGAATGAATAAAGAATGGTACAAAAACATCCCGCGAGCGCAACGTCTCCCAACCATCCAAGAACAGTTTTGTGACGAACAATGCCTTTTCTAGCATGATGGAGCATCTTGCCATAATAGATAACTAAGTGGCTCGCGGAACAAAACATCGATATTTTGGGTCCAGGAAACTTCCCTGACCTTAATCCTATTGAGAACTTGTGGTCAATTCTCAAGAGGCAGGTGGACAAACAAAAACTCCAAAAACTCCAAGCATTGATTATGCATGAATGGGCTGCCATCAGTCAGGATGTGGCCCAGAAGTTGATTGGCAGCACGCCAGGTCGTGAAAAAGAAGGATCAACACTGCAAATATTGACTCTTTGCATAAAATTAACGTAATTGTCAATAAAAGTCTTAGACACTTATAAAACGCTTGTAACTATACTTTAGTCTACCTGCCAAAAAGATCTAAAAACATTGATGCAGCAGACTTTGTGAAAATTAATATTTGTGTCATTCTCAAAACTTTTGGCCACAGCTGTAGGTAGGTGTCTAACCATCGGTACAATTGCTACAGTACCAAACTTACACTTTCTATTTGGAATTGACATCAGTTGGATGAGTAAAGGTTGACACTGTGCTTTATTTTAATCAATATTTTTTGTGTCAATACTGTAATTTGTTTTGGATAGAAAATGTTATTATTAAAAGTTAGAATCATTTTTGTCACAGAAAACCTAATAATAATTTCATATTATTTGCTAGAAATTGTAATTATTTTGTTTAATATTTCTTTAATCAGTTTTCACCCATTTTTTGAAGAGTGACAATAATTATAATAATTTTGTTTCAATGTTCATGTGTGTTGCTTGTTTTTGCGAACCTTGCCTAATAAATAAACACTGTTTTCTCTGCAGGATGATCCCATCTACTAAGCAGGAATTTCTGGTGAGAGATCTGGCATCTGCGCGTGAGTACGACCTGTGTGTGCTGGCTGTATACGAGGACGGCTTAACCGCACTGACTGCCACGCGGCAGGTGGGCTGCGTCTCATTCGTTACCCATGCCGAGTACACCCAGTGCCATGTGTTGCGCAGACACTTCCTGGGTGGCACCATCATCATCATCATTGGCGGCATCATTGTTGCATCTGTACTGGTCTTTATCATCATCCTCATGATCCGGTACAAAGTGTACAGCCGTCAGGGCCCCAAGGCCGGCAAAGGGCTAGCCAAGCTCAAGGTCCGTTCGCAAAGCAATGGAGGAGGACAGGTTCCTGGGCAAATGCAATGCTCAGCCTCCAAAATCATGGATGGGCAAGAGGACCAAGCATCAGGGCTTGGGGCAGGCTCAAGAGTAACAACCTCCTCTCTTAAAGACTGTATAACCATGGCTTTAGTCATGGACTCCGAGAAGGGAATGCGGAACGCAGAGGCAAGCAGTGAGGGCAGTGTATTACCCTTACAAAAACACCACTCCAGGACTTGCCTAGAGCAAAAAGGTCAACCTTCACTGTCGACTATAGATGGGACGGCAACTGTGGAAGAAAGTAAGTTAAGGATAATGAAGCTGTGTAGCTTACTTCTGCTTTTTAACATTATAAACACATTCCTCAAATGCTTTTTTTAAAGGTCAGGGGATTCTCTAAACAACCACTGGTGTACAGGGATAAGTGGTTCCAACTAGGTAATTGTAGTTTCTGGATGAATTGGCAATAAATGAAACTACAGGTATGAGGTCGATGTAGTCCATTTGATCAGGATCTCATGGTGCGGAAGAGAGAGCTCACAGTAGAACATGGGTATCTGTCAAAATAGAGAGTAGGTGTTTTCTAAAAAAAAGTGATTAAGCAAGGGAGTCAAGTGGATTAGGTGTTAAATGTACTGCTATAAAAGTGCCATTCTGTGTCAGAACTGTGTCAGCTGTGTATTATTATTAGTATTATAATAATAATAATTATTATTATTATTATGATTATTTTTTATGATACATTTTTTTCAATTTTCTCCATTGAAGAAAAGTCTGTCTGGGCTTTGCTTCCAGCCGAGATTCTCATTAGTGCGGATAGATATCTCAAGAATAAATTGATCCAAACACGGTCAAGGTCACAGCAAGGTGAAATGTATGAAATTGTTTTTCTTCAGTTTCTTCCCTTTCTGTATGAAGTATTTATTAAGGGGATGTCTGGAATACAGATTAGTGGGAAGAAAAAGCCGACCTCTTGGCGATAGACACATCCCAAAGTTTTGAAAGTTTAAACAATTTAGAAATGCCCTAATAATTAGTGAAGTTATTTAAATCGTTCATATTTTTTGTACACAGAACAAAGTAACGTTAAGACTGTTTACTTATGTAGTAAATAAATATGTCACTTTATAATGCCTGGCACCACCTTGTACGATATGTACATGAAAAGTTACAAAAATACTTTGTTACAGTATAATTCTCTGTCATATCATCTGTCCTGCAAATGATGTAAATATTGTAATAGTTTGTTCCTTATGAATTATTCAACAAATAAGCAATTTGTCAGTTTGACTATCATTTATCATGTTGCTTATTATTTATTCAATAATTGAATGTAAAACAAAACTGCGAGTAAAAGAAAAATAGAATCATGTTACTGTAGTGACCTTCTCCTCTAGGACAAATCATAATTCCCTGTACTAATAGCAATAATTCATTTCAATTCATGCAAATACGGAAATTGATATGGACTTTGTTCTAACAGGACATTTATGGGTTTTAATTTAGTTTTCTGCCTGCTACTTTGTCTAAAGTAAACTAAATCACATAACCAGTCACTATTCTTTTTGGCGAAATTAAAAAGCATAAAAAGTAAAAAAAAAAATGAAACTCAACCAGCTTTAGTAAACTATAAAAATTGCTACACATATTGTATTCCCATACAGCGGTACCTCCGCATACAAATTTATCTTAAGGCATAAGAGGTCTTAAGGCGAAAATTCGATTTGCATTTTCTCATAGTAAATAATGTACAGTAAGTGCAGATGATCAGGCACCCAAAAATATTATCAATATTACCAGTTTCCAACACTATAATCATATGTTTGCATATGAAAACAATCAAAACATTTAGAAAACACAAAAATTAAGTCAAATATGAAATAAAAAGATATTCAAACTCACATAACCTTCATTTATGATTCCTCTTGGCACCGGCTGCTTTAAAAACCAAAAACCTGTTTTGATCTTGCTTCTGTCCTTGCTCCCATGGTGCTATGGCTTCACTAATTCTGGCACAAAAAAAAAAAAGCAAACTCACGTCACTTGGCCTTCCACTGTCATTCGTGTGTCCAAAATGCAAAATTTTACTTCTTAAGGCAAAAATTCACAAGTGTAACAGCAGTCTATAACATGAAGCAGCATTTTGTCTTACAGAAAGCTTTTTGTCTTAGAAAGGTAGCTCCGCTCTGCTCCGTGCAATGCTTTTACTGTTTTTAGTGAAACTAGCAGTGCTTGCAGTTCCACTTTTTTATTTCCCTCTGGCTGTCTCCATCATCAATATTTTTGTTTCGGAGAGAGAGAGAGAGCGAGAGCATGCATCGCACCCTCGTGAGACATGACTTTTCTATAAGCTACTGCACATTAAACCTCTGTTCTTTTTTTTTTTTTTTTTTTACATTTATTCTATTTGCTCTGTCTGGATTCCTGCCCTTTAAGCAAGAAGTCTGTATGTTGCAACAAAAAAAAAAATCCATTAAAATCTGTTTTTGTTCTTCAAAACTGCCTAAGGGCTGGGCCTGAAACCAGTCTGTGTGGTGCTGCAGTGATTGTGCTGCTGCCCCCAGTGGCTGTACTGTGATATTACATTCATATCCCAGCAATAGAGGCCTCTGTGCACTTTAGTTTTTTTTTTTTTAATTGGGTGATTAAACATCTAGACAAGTAAAAAAAATCCACATCAGTTTTGAACTGTAGACATTATCGATTTTCAGCCTAACCTTTGTGGTCCTGGTAATAATTATGTGTCAGGAATAACACAACCTGTAATGTATGAAATATAATTCACTCCATGGTGATTAGGACATTTAATGTGATTTAAATAAAAATAATGAAAAAGTTTGGCGAACAGCCCTGTAAATCTCACAAGTTTTTCTTTATATTTCCACTTATTGCATGTTTCAGATGCGATTCAGAGCGATTTAGAAAGGAGCCGAGGAGACATAAAGCTATGAGATGTTTTTGCTTGATAAAAGTGTTTCTGTGACTGGTTTTGACTGTGGTTTTAGCCCCGCAGTTGCTCACTTTTCAGTAAGGCGGACCGTACTAAATTACTTTATCCCATCCCATTCTGCAACCGACAGTTAGTGTAACGAAAAGCGATACATATCGTTAAACGTCCCAGTGCTGTTATCACCACTCATGGAATGCTTCTTGTCCAATCAGATTGCTCGGTCAGAACTAAATGTCAAATCATTGATTTTTCTCCCAAAATAAACAAGGCAAAAGAAAAGAGAAATTAATTAATAATAATAATAATAATAATAGTAATAATCAATGCAGCGTGCCATGTGGCTGAGAAGTCCGAAAAGTGCAGACTTCTATCTCCTGTTTCAGGAAACTTACTGGCAGTTACAGAAATTGCTGACATCTGAGACTCCTTTCAGGAATGCTGCATAAATGTCTCAGAAAGCTTCACCACATCAACAATTATCACACCACCTCGCAGTATCACACCATCACAGTGTTTATTATTTTTGTAAAACCAGATGGTTCATCATGTGTTTTTCCTTACAGAACACATGGCCCTTATTTATCAAACTCAACACAACTTTTTTTTTTTCTCTTACTAAACTCCTGTACAGTACATGGCCATTAAAGACTTCAGGTAAAGTGGGTGTTTTAGACATATTTTACATGACAAGTTATGTTGCAATAAATAATATCTTACTAGCACTGGAAGTGTCCCATACAGGCTGAGGTGCAGTGAAGTGAGAACGTTATCTTACAGTATATTATGGTGATTTATGAAGCTGCGTACAGTTCGGAATGACACGGCACTACTTTGAATGCGTCCACTTAAAAAACAACATATTTTATTGTAGATTTTAATCTTATGCAGATTTTAATCTGCAGTATCTCCTATGCGGCGGCACGGTGGCAGAGTGGTTAGCACTGTCGCCTTGCATCTTCATGGCCCGGGTTCGAATCCCACCTCGGGGTCTGTGTGCATGGAGTTTCTCCCAGTTGCTTGGTGGGTTTCCTCCAGGTACTCCAGTTTCCTCCAACTGTTCAAAGACATGCAGATTAGGCAAATTGGCGTTCCCAAATTGGCTGTGTTAATGTGTGTATGCCCTGATGGATTGTATCCTGCCTTAGGCTCCAGGCCCCCCCCGCAACCCTGTATACAGGACGAAATGGTATAGATGATGTGAGTGTATCCTATCCTATTTATATATATGACAAAACCTTTGGATATATTAAAAACAAGTTCAGTATCATGGCCTACATTATTTTTCCTGAAATGGTGGATTCGTTCTGTGCTTCCTGTTTTGCTCTCTAGTAATTAAGTTTGGCTTTTATGGATGCATTCTCCTTGAACAGATTATGGCTGAAAAATCTAATTACAAAGTTCTTCCTCAGATGCATGCCTTGCACTACACAGATATTTTATACTATTCTAAAAAAATAAACTGCTTGAGCGTATACAGTATGTAGTCATAAAAATTGCATTCCTCCCTCCCCCTCCCCCATTTTTTTATTTCTTCCTCTTCTCATACTGCATACCTTTTGCCTTCCCTTTGCAGACACAGCAGGCCAGCAGGTCAGTGATGAGAAGAAGGTTTTGCCAGACTGGAGCAATTTAAAAATTTGATGACCTCTTCTGCTGTCCAGCAAGAGGCAGCCACCAACCCTGAAAAGTAATAGGTTCTTCCTTTCTGCCTGGTTCTCTTCAGTTATTGTGAGAAGTGTTATAAAGTGCAGACTAATGATTGTTTCCTAAACTGCATTTGATATGTCTCTAGTCTTCATAAATATAGAACCAGCATTTAAAATAAAAAAAGAGATGATGATGATGATGATGATGATCATGATTATTATTATTATTATTATCATTATCTGTTATTTACATTTAGTCCATTCTCATCTTTCCCTCCCTTCTTCAAGAACTCTTTAGGTGACCTGAAATCAGGGAAAACTTCATGACTTAATAAGGAAATTACCAAAAAAAAATAAAAAAATAAAAAAAACTACAAAAAAAGAACAACAACAACAAAAAAGAAAACATGCCACTTCTCCATCTCCAGGACTGGCCAAGAATATACACCATGGTATATATACGTACCAATTTTAAGGATTTGCTTTTTCAAGAACAAAGAAAACTAAGTTCATGGTTGTTGTCCATCTTTGGCTTGTGGAATATTCTGCCTTATAACCTCACTGTGGCCAGGCCACCAGTTACAGTCCTCATCACCCCCTGAATGGGCCGTTTAACAGAAGGTGAGTAACAGTTTTGCCTGTTTCATTAATATGTCGTATCTCCTTAAGGCCCTGTCCATGAGTATACAATGGATGTAGATTAAAATCAGCTCTCTTTGAAACAAATCACATTTTGTTGCTTTGCAGTCTGAAATGAAGACACAGTTTTTGTTTTATCCCGCTCTACAGTATTTACTCAGTGCAACTTTAAAAATCCAAGTGAAAGATATTACACATACTGTATGTGAGAAAGAAATAGAAAAACAGAATCACTGAGTTGGAAAAGGATCACCCCACACTTAGTCAATATATTATAACTCAATCAGGTGAAGCTAATCACCTTCTCTATGGCACACAAAGCCATTTGACTTTCAACTGTGGTCATTTTGATTAGCTCAGCACGAAAAGCTGGAGCATTTCAGTCACTGGTACTGCGACTAAAGCAAATCAGCTTGGGTCAAACGGGTGGCACGGCGCGGTCAGAAGGTCTTCGGGATAAAGTTGTGCACATGCACAGGTCAGGAGATGGAAACAAAATAAATTCAAAGGCTTTATGACTGCAGAGAAGCAGAGTGAAGACTATTATGAAGAGGTGGAAGGTACAGTGCAGTGCCCTGCAAAATTATTTATACCCCACTCCACATTGTGTCACATTACAACCACAAACATAAATGTGTTTTTCTGGGATTTTATGTGATACACCAATACAAAGTGGCAATTGATTGTGGAAGTGGAAGGAAAATGAGACCACAAACGGTTACCATCAGATTTAACTCAACTTGAGCAGTTCTGTAAAGAAGAGTGGGCGAATATTTCAAAGTTAGTAGAAAAATATCCCACCCTACTAAAGGCTGTAATTAAAGCAAAAGGTGGTTCAACAAAATACTGACATGTGGGTGATCCATTTCCATCTCAGTGATTCTGTTTTTTTTTCTGACATGTTGGTGTTATCTTTGGCATATCTGTCACTTGGATGTTGCAATGAGTGAATACAGCTGGATTTTGGATTTTTACTCATTTTGGCAAATGATTATTTTCCTGCCACATGAGGTTGTGTACAATTAAAATAAAAAGAAGAATCATTTGAAAACTAGGCTGTTTTATCCATGGTCACACAACTGTGGGAGAGTTATAGCTTTTTGCTAAATTACACAAAATTCAACATTTTTTTTTGCCATTTGTTCATTTTAACACTCTTAAATTAAAAATGTGCAATATATTCTCCTATTCTCATTCTCATGCTCCCTAAACCACTCTTTCACAATTTGAACCTGATAAATCATCGCATTGTCATTTTGGAAAATGCCTCCTGCCATCAAGGAGGGAAAAAATCCATTGATAGAAAAATCTGGTCATTGAATATGTTACAATACTATGAATAGTATTATAGACTGACATTATTTTTTTGGCCACATAACATTGCTGAAATTAAAACCTGTCCAACCAAAGCAACCCCAGATCATAACACTGGCCAGGGTAAGCACCAGGGTAAGAAGAGAGGTGGATAAAGTGATCATCATTCCCCCACAGGCTTATACAGTAGGCTCTAGGCATGATGGGTACATCACTTTATCCACCTCTTTTCTTAACTTGATGCACCCATTACTCTGGTACAGGATAAAGCTTGACCACAAGGCCTTTTTCGAGTGTATCGCAAGTCCATTCACCAAACATTTAAGTGATCTCCGAAAAAAAAAGAAATAAATTACGACTATATTTCTTTTATGAAAATGATGGTTTCCCTTAGTTTTCTTTGCTTGGTGCAGGGCGATAATTTGACCCTTCTGAAACAGAGTAAAATCTTTGACACGTTTGACATGTCTTTTGAGATTGTTGTTTAAGAAATGAGAAGCCACACACTGAATCAGTTAGGGTTAAATAGCTTGCTGCCAGCAGAACCATATTAATCAATGAAGTAATTATCCATGTAGTGGTTCACTTATTTATTTACTTAGACCACAGTGTGTATATTCACTTTCTATAGGTGTGTGTTTTGGTAAAATTATTCCTTTTATTTTATTCTATAAACTAACAACATTTCACTAAATTCCAAATAAAAATATTGTTGTTATACGTAATATTGTTAGAATATTTATTTAAAGAAAATGACAACCCACCAAAAATGACAAAAAGGCAGTGCTTACAGTCATTCTCTCCTGAGTATTGCAGAGACAACAAGGTTCATAAGCAACGTGGTACTGATGTTTTAACTAAGTAACATTCATAAATCAGTATTTGGTGGAATAATCCTGATTTGCAATCACAGCTTTTATGTATCTTGGCATGCTCTTATGTCTTATATATTGCTTTTGGTTAACTTTCCGGTTCTGGCACTCTTGGCAGAAATACAATTCAAGCAGCCCAGCTTTGTTTTATGATTTGTGACCACCCATCTACCTCTTGAACACATTCCAGAGGTTTTCAATAGGATTCCGCTCAAGGGTCTTGATCTGGTGGTCCTTCATCCACAACTTAATTGACCTGGCGGTGTGCCATAGAGCATTGTCCTGTTGGAAAAACCAATACTCAGGATTGGGGAACATAGTCTTTTGCAAATCTCAGCCTGGCTCTCCTTTGCTCCACATTGATAAAGTGCTTTTTTTCTGGCATTGCATGACTTCAGCCTTGCCTCTAGGAGTTTTCAGTTTGCCATTGTGTTTGAAGGTCACTTGATGCCATCCTCAAGTTGTTGAATGACATTCTGAAAAAAAAGTTCCCTGTTGGTAGACTTTCGTTTTCACCCTCTGCAAGGCTTAGCTTTGATGTCCCCAGTGGCTGCTGCTTGACCTTGTACTTGTTTATTACCTTCGTTGAAATTTTAAGGATGGCACTAAAGACCGGTACTGAACCCTTATATCCCACAAAATTGAAGATATTATTAGGACTGTTTTTGTAAGTGTAAGGATATACAGTATTTAATGAATGAAACTTTCAAAGCACTTTTGTAATTTGCTTTGGATAAGAGGGTCTGCCAGATGCCTAAATTTAAATGTGAATATTAATGTTTTGCCATTCAACTTGTCACATTGCAAGAGGAGAGTGATGATCACAACAGTGGTTTTTATACTTTTTCTCAGAAAATAAGATTTGATTAAGGTGATCGCTCGAACCTCATAAAGCAGAATTCAACATTAACAAATACTTTCAATTTAACGTCACTCTTAGTTAAGGTTTAGCGTTTTCAGGCCAAAGATAAAGCATGTCTGTTCAGCTGTTCAGCACCTTGGACAGCACCTTGTCTGTCATTATGTAATGATGTTAGTTTCAAGGTGGTTAAACTCAAGTAGTTTTCACAGGTGTGCTATTTTTATCTTATATTTATTATTTTTAGCGTTTATGTTAAAATCAGTTTAAACTTCTCATTAAACGTGCTCTGATAAAGTTATAAAGTTCTGCTGAGCATGGCACAACATCACTTCAGAACTGCAGATGGATTTTGCTTATATAAGCTGTCATTATAAGGTGTCATGTCCTGATGGCTTTTTTTGGCGGGGGTGTTATCTGTCTGGTAGTTATGTTTGTGCTAACAGTCTAGAATAACGTTAATTAAAGTATTTGCTCTCTTAGCACAAGTGTTGTCTCTTGCATGTGTATGAGGTCTTTTTCATGTGTATGTGTGTGTCAAGTGCTTTCTTTCTGGGACAGGTTGCAAGCTAAATGTTAAAACGAACTTGGATTTTGTTTGTAACTAATTTTTATTTTATATATTGCATTATTAGGGCAATATACAGTGCCTTGCAAAAGTATTCATACCCCTTGAACTTTTCCACATTTTGTAACGTTACAATGAGTGCCACATACTTGTGAAGTGGAAGGAAAATGATAAACTGACTTTTAATTTTTTTACAAATAAAAATCTAAGAAGTGTGGCGTGCATTTCTATTGAGCCCCTTCTTTTTTCAAAGAAAGTCATAAGAAGTCCTGTTTACAGGTTTTTTTTTTCAACAATGGCTTTCTTCTTGAAACTCTTCCATAAAGCCCAGATTTGTGGAGTGCACGACTAATAATTGTCCTGTGGACAGATTCTTCCATCTGAGCTGTGGGTCTCTGCAGTTCCTCCAGAGTTATCATGGGCCTCTTGGATGCTTTTCTGATTTATGCTCTCCTTCCCCATCAATTTAGGTGGACTGCCATGTCTTGGTACTTAGGTTTGCAGTTGTGCCATACTCTTTCCATTTTCGGATGATGGAATGAACAGTGCTCTGTGAGACGTTTAAAGCTTTTTATAAGCTAACCCTGTTTTAAACTTCTTCATTCTCCTGTTTGCCAGCATGGTGGCATTAGTGGTTAGCACTGTTGCCTAGCACCTCCAAGGCCTGGGTTTGATTCCCGCCTCGGGTCTCTGTGCAGAAAGTTTGCATGTTCTCCCTGTGCTTGATGGGTTTTTTCCCCAGGTAATCCAGTGGAATTGCAGATTAGGCTAATTGGCGTTCCCAAATTGCCCGTAGTATGTGAATGCGCATGTGAATATTGACCGGTGGTCCTACCACTTTGTAAAAATGGTAATAAAAACAATGGTCATTTGGTCACCATGTTTCCTAGTTGGACTACAGAGGTTCCTAGATGGTTGGATGGATTCTATTTGCTAATTAGGTGACTTTTGAAGGCCATTGGTTCCACTAGATTTTAGTTAGGTGTATTAGAGTAAAGGTGGCTGAAATACAAATCCACAATATTTAGAATTCTGTTTGTAAAAAATAATTTAAACCCATTTATCATTTTCCTTCCACTCCCACAATTATGTGCCAGTTTGTATTGGTCTATTACATAGAACCATAATAAAATATGTTTACCTAGGTACTGTAATTGTAACGTGACAAAATGTTCAAGGGGTATGAATCCTTTTGCAAGGCACTGTACTGTAAATGTGCTCATAGTGCTTATATAACATGCGTTTGAGTGTTTTTTTCCTCACAGTGGGCTGTACATCAGTAATCATAACATGATCGACTCGGTGTGAATCACCTCATGTCTATGCGTTGCACCCAGTTTAGAATGAAAGGAGTAGAAGGGGGCAGAGATACATACTGTATTATTAGCAGCCAGTACTGTAAATGATGACCACGTTACTCACATCCTAAGGAATTGCAGTATGTTTTAGAAAACGTTTGTATTTGTATATGTTTAACTGCATCATAACATGTCTGTACAGTATGTCTGTATGAAACTATTTGCGACTTATACTGTGTATTTATACCACTTACACTCTTACACTTAAAGTAACAGAACATATCTTTTTTTGTTCTCTATTGTAGACTGTCATGGAGAGGACGGGCCCTTGACCATTTGCTTTCCTAAAAATACCAATAAACTACAGTACATATTTTATTCCTCAGTAGATAAATTGTTTAATGCAATATACAGTGCATTTGTCTATGTACTGTATTTATTTATGCTTAATTTATACTTACATTAAACAATAACAAAGTGTGTAAAATAGTGGAAAACTATTGCACATTATATTAATGTGTAGGTTTATACAGTAAATGATTATATATTATTGCATGCTGTAGGATGCTATTCACATTTACAGTCTAGGATTACAAGATCATTGCTGTTTTTTGTGTCTCTCACTGAAGCTTGCTGTTTCGGTGATATTTGAGACAACACTTTGTTGATCTAGGCAACATATTGCATGTCATCACATCCAATTAAAAAAGTTAAAGCAGTGGTACTAAAATGTTTTGCACGAATATAGCCCTTTAGCTGTAAAATAAGCTAAACCACAAACCTTCTCAGCACACATTTCTGATTTATTTTATTTATTTATTTTTTTTTTACTAATTATTCATAGGCGTACAGCTATTCTCATTTACATTTTAGCATTTGGTAGACACCCTTATCCAGAGCAACTTACATTTTTATGTCATTATACATCTCAGCAGTTGAGGGCTAAGGGCCTTGCTCAAGGGCCCAACAGGAGCGACTTGGTGGTGGTGGAGTTTGAACCTGGGATCTTCCAGACCATAATCCAATGCCATAACCACTGAGCTACCCCTGACCCATTTTCTCTAGCTTTTTGAGTCATGACACTTTTATTCTTTAACTTTCCATTCATAATACTCTTTAAGTGTACATCCACAATATTTGGTTGGGGTTCAATTAAATCTATTCAAGTGATCTGTTAAACAAGGGGCTTTGGTTATGGCTTGCCATCTGGAGAATCAATGGAGTACCTCATTTTCAAGCAGTTATGGTCTTGAACCTAATATATATAGTCAGGTCCATAAATCTTGGAACAAACTGACATTTTTGCCGTTTGACCTCTGTATTTATATATAATGTATAATTTAGTTTTGGGGTTTGACAAAGTGTGGCATTAATCTTTCAGGAATTAAAGACTTTTCATAGGAATTTTCATACACCCATTCCCATTTTTTGGAGAGCTCATAAATAATGGAACAAACTAACCTAATTACAAACATAAGCATTGTCTTTAATACTTGAATAAAAATCCTTTGTAGTCAATGGCTGCCTAAAGTCTAGAACTAATGGATGAGACCCAATGCTGACTTGAGACACTTTGCCAGGCCTTTACTGCAGCTGCCTTTGACTACTGCACGTCTGTGTTTTTTTTCTGCCTTCAGTCTTGTCTGCACTAATTGAAAATCCTGCTATATTGGGTTGAGAACAGGTGACTGACTTGGCCAGTAAAGGATATCCTATTTTGCTGCTCATCAGTACAAAGTACCTGGCAAAGTTTTCTGGCAAAGTATATCTGGCCTTTCTGTTCTTGGACATTTTCAGTGTTTTGCACTTTATTGTAAAGCATCTGGATTTACTTGCTAAAGCCGTCTCAAGACAGTAGACTTGGACAAACACAAACCTACTGTATCTCCCTAAGAGTGTTCTTGACTTGTCTAGATGTTGTGAAAGGGTTCAGAAATAGTTCTGGGGACATCCACTTTAGTTGTCTTCCAACTTTTTGCTGTTACTCAGCTTCATCGTTTATTCCTTCATTTTATTAATGTTCTAAACTTTTGAATTGGCCACTGCCAGTCTTTTTGATGGGGTTATTTAGTTGTTTTTTCAGCCCAATGTTGTCCACCTTCACTTGCATAGACACCATTTTGGACCTCATGTTGAGAATTTAAGTGAACAGCAACGAAATGAAAGTGTAACACTCTGAACCACCTCCAGGTCTTTTATCTGCTTGAATAGTCCTGGAGAAAGCTGAACGTCTTGACTTCTCTCACATCCAGAGTGTTTTATTTCAGATTCAATGTGGCCAAATTCCATTGAATTGTCTTTGTTTCAAAATTTATGGACCTGACTGCAAAACATGAAATTAATGGACATTGCTGGCTCAGTGGTAGTCTTCTTAACTGCCATGTATAAGGCCCAGTTTCCCGGCACATCTTTAGTTCCGGTCCCAAGCCCAAACAGAATGAGAGGTTTGCATGAGGCATAAAACCTACCCCAAGTTAATGTGCAGATTGGATTGTCCACTGTGATGAACCTTTTATGGGAGCAACCAAGGTAAAGCAAGAGCACCATAAAAATTATATTAATAATTCAGTTTAATAAACATTATTTTAAAATGGTTGGATCTGAAAGAGGCATAAGGTATAAGAATCAGATCACTCCCTATACAATAGCAGTTATCCTTTTGGGGAAAAAAATCCATCGATCATATTCTAATTTCAACACTTTAAAGAATTAAGTTTGGTTCACTATTAAAAACCTATTCAAATGTTTATTCTGAATTTAATAAACCTGAATTGGTTAGTCTATTGAAATTGCCTAACATAAAGTGTTTCCAATTGCTATTTTCAGTTGCATTCTTAAATAGAACATTTCCAAACCTCATCTGTTTATTTTCTTTATTCGTATTATTCCTACTGTTGGGGCTTAAAGTCAACCAACACTTAAAAACACTTAAATTTACAAAGAAAAATGTAACAGTTATTGAGAGAGTCATTAAGTAAAAGAGTGTAAAGGGATGGGTTGACTCCATGGGCACAGAGGTGGCATATTTCTTGAATGACTAATGACAGTAATTGGCTAAAGAGGTAGTAAGGGGACAATAAACTCACAAAAATTCCAATGTAAATTCACAGCCGCAAATGCTTGTTACCCATGCAATTCCATTTTCCGTCCCTCTTTTGTTATTATAATAATATCCACTCTTCTGGGAAGCTCTGCACTGGATTTTTGAAGAATGACTGTGCAAATTTGCATTAATTTAACCACAAGAGTGTTAGTGACAAGTATTAATGCTGGACAAGAGGGTATTTGGTGCAGCCACCATTTTATTTAATTCTAAAAGTGTTAAGTGGATTGTGGTCAGGGCTCTGTGCAGGCCACTTGAGTTTTTCCAAGCCAACCTTGTCTTTAAATGGGACCTATTATGGAAGGCTCACTTTTTTTTTTCAATGCTTCAGTATGTACAGTATATTTGGGTATCTGGAACACTCAACAGCCCACAAACTGTGAAATTAAACTACTTAGTTTTTTTTTTTTTTTTGCATCAGTAAGAATTCATGTGAAAAAACAAGCAGTTCATAATTTAAGCTGGTTTCTATGTAAAACCCGGCTCTCATTTGAATAACCCGTCTTCTACCTGACTTGTTGCCTACCTATGGCCTAATGTACAGCTGAAGCACCACAGTCACGAGGAAGGCTAGAGATAGGCATGGGAGCTGCTCTGTTGTGGACCGAACACACCCCAGTTCAAAACATTACATCATCTATGTGGCACAGAGGACTTAAGAACTGCATGGATTAACTTTAGCAAAAACCTACTGGTGTGTTGCAACTACTTACTGCTGCACCAACCTGGGGCAGTACAGCGCAGGCCTGGCCACCAAAACCTTCGCTAAAAATGGATCAGCTCCAAGTGTCAGTCGTTAAGCTGGAGACTAGGATAGTGTAAGCATTTTAAAATGATTAACTTTATGCTGTGTGTATCTTTCGCCGCATATCACAAGTTAAATAATATTAGTGCTTGTAAGTTATAAGTTATCGGTGTCATTTGCTACAATGTCCTTCAGAAAGATTAGTGAGTAGCACCTTACAGTGATGCTGCTTTGTTGCTAGCGATAGCAAAGCTGGTTCTGTTGCCAAAGTTTATTCATCACTTGTAAGGATCTACTGTAGGTCATGGTTTGGGATGCTGTTGTTCATAAATTTTATGGAGTATCTTGTAGAGACGGACAAAGACTTGTAACTAATGTCACCAAGGCAGCCAAGATTGATTACAGGAAAAAGTAATGATGTTATAATCCTATACTGTAGAAGCCTTTACCCTCATACTGTACAGCATGCAATAGTGTATAGTCCATTACTGTATAAACGTACACCCTTATACAGCTTTCAGATATTCATACACACTTTGTGAATGTTTTAAACTGTACATAAATAGACAATTGCATATTGCATTAATCAATTCATTCACTACTTAATAAAACACGTACTGTATGTACTGTATTATGGCCGTGTGATGGATTGGCACCCCATTCAGGATGTCCCCTGCAGTGAGTCTCCTGGGATTGGCTACAGTATAAGTGGTATAGAGAATGAATGAATGTGTAGTGTGTTTAGTAAAAATGTGTAGTTTATTGGTGGTTATACGGAATGTGAAGAGTCAAGGGTCGGTCCTCTCCATGACAATCTATAACAGGGTACTGTTGAAGGACAGGAACGGGAGGACTTGAGTAAACATTTTTTGCTTTAAATGACACTTTTTGAAGGGCTCTTTGACACACAATGCAGTCATACCCAGAGGCACAGACACACTCTCAGCTCCTCTCAGTCAATCTGAATTCGCTTACAGACCAGACCAGTGTCTGTCCATGTCCACCCTACCACAGGGACATACAGTACTGAATGAATGTAAAGTATGAAGCAAAGTAAGAGAGTTTTATAAACACTCATTTTTTATGTATCATTATTATCATGTCCACTATGCAGTTCGAAGCATGCATACAGACAATTGCGAACGCTTTCTGAAATGTCAAGATCGGAAACACATCATACACATACAGTACTGTAATAGACTAGAGAAACGAAAGACGAAATACAAACCAGAGGCAAATGAGAGAAAAGACACAGGTAAAAGAGGAGGCACACACAAACAGGACGGAGAGAGAGAGGTGTGCTTTGCCCTTTTGGGCCACGGGTACTTAATAAATTAGAAAAGTCTTTTATATTGAACTTGTCATGCTTATTTCATTTGCCAATTAAAATATTTTTGCAAGCTTAATAGTGCTTCATGCTGACGTAACACACTGAAAAGCCAGTTCAATGTTTCTGCTGCAATACCTATTGCGGCTTTTATTTATTTAAACAGGGAAAGGTTCAAATTCTACTTTTTGATTTTATTTTAATTAATTATGTACTTATATTTTAATCAACATTTCCCTAACGTCATTAATTAACCCCTTATTGTAAGGTTATTATTAAATAGTTTTGTTCTAGGGTCGCGAATTTCACACGTTTTTTTAAATACGTTAACAATCTGAAATCGATTAATAATTTTTCCATATATATATATAGTAATTTTCAATGTGTGTTTTTTTTTTTTTTTTATTACATAAAATAAGGAAAAACATTTTAATTGCGCACAGACTATTTAATTAATTTATTTATTTCCCCCGATTTTCTCCCTAATTTAGTCATGTCTAATTCCTCCCTGTCATTAGGGGGCTCCCACATCAGGGCTATTACTAGCACTCAGTCGGGAGGGTCAAATCACGTTTCCTTGCCGACCGCATCTTTTTGAACTCCTCGCTCACGCACCATTGGGGCGGAATAACACGCTCGGAGGACAGCGCTATCCGCTCCTTCCGCTTGCGCGAGCTCACAGACGCCCCTGATTGGCTGTAGAGCCGTGATTA
>JAOVVB010000050.1:8264772-8275468 GCA_028570985.1 Heterobranchus longifilis
AATTAGGGAGAAAATCGGGAAAAAAGCCAAAAAAATAATAAAATAGAACACCTAGTGCATATCGAGCCTAGCTGGAAAAGGTTTCAGGGTTGTGTATCTGGCCCCCATATTTCCCAGATCTCAATCCAACATGGAATAATAAGTCAGATCCACGTGGGCCCCACCCCAAAACCCTACAGCACTTAAAGATCCGCTGCTAATGTTCTCATACCAGACACCACCGCACACTGCCAGAGGCTCTATGGAGCCACACCCAGAGAGGCCAGATTCACAACCCACTTTGTTCATAATGATTTTGAGTCAAAATAATTATTCATTGTTTGCTGTGCACCATGGTTAGCAGTTAGGACTGTCGTCTCTGTACTTTCAGTGTGTGCCTGGAATTTCCATGTTCTTCCTATGCTTGGTGGATTTCCTCTGTATACTCTTGTTTCCCAAAGAAAGCCTGTTTGCCATTATCAAATAGCCTGTAGCGTGTAAGTGGGTATGCGAGTGTATGTGTGTGTGTACCTTTAGTTTGCAACATGGTTGGGGTCCAAAAGCAGTGACTGCTGGTATGAAGTCATAGGTCATTGCATCAAACCATCATTCAATAATGATGGACTGAATGAACGAATGAATATTTTGTGTGCAGTGCCCCCTCCTAGAGACTCGACCATTGCAGTGGCAGTCGGAGCATCTATAGGAGGGATGCTCGCTCTGGTTATCCTCTCCATGGTGATCATCAAGTGTGTACGCAGACATAAGAAACAGGAGCTTATCTCTGATGAACAGAAAATGGAGGAGGAGGGTAAAACAGATGGAGATGGAGGCATAGAAGAAGGAACCAAGTGAGAACTTTTTTACTTTTATGCTATAAGGGAATACACATCTGCACATTAAAATATATATTAAATTGGCAACATCAATACCAACCTTTTGTCAACATTATCCTAAATAAGAATGCTATATACCTATCAATACAATTTTTTTTTGTCTGAGTCCACGTCTATTGTTTAGCTTGTTTGTTTTATCCAACACACCAAATTTAGGTCACGAATATCACACTAATGATGTGAATCTGTGAGGTTTAAACAAACTAAAAAGGAAGCTATTTTAACTACGCATTATTCACAATGAACTTTTTTTGTTTTTGCTTTCAATGAAACAGACAAATTTAACGTGGCTATGACCTGAAGGGCCTAAACAAGTTTCAGACTTCACATGCAGGTAAACAAATGACTTATAACTGCATAGACATAGGAAAACTATGCCCACACACACATACATCATACCTCTCACCTTTTTGCATTTCCTGCTATCTTGTAACTTTACAATGCCTTTAACATTAAAGCCAAGCTACTGTATGAATAAAATGTTTAAATAGTGGAACATTTCACATATCTAAAAATTAGCATTTTCATGGTCCTCAGCCTTCTTAGGTTGAAATATGGAAATTTTAATAACAATTGTACAAATAATTTATACAAATATCTTTTTCTTTCTTTCTTTTTCCCCAGAAATGATGTTTGTTTGAGCCATCATGCTGTGGCTGCAATGCTTTCCTTGGTATGGATCTTTCCTCATTTGCCCACCCAATAGAAATAAACAATTGGACTTTTGAAAAACTCAACACTATACCTGCCGTACATTCCAAGTGAGCCAGTGTAACGCCTCCGATCAGGTTTCTATACTTCACTCTTCAATTTAAGATTGCTAAAAATCTTTTACATAGTATTTGTAGGAACCACATTACTTTTAAAATATCGTTGTTTTGTTTTGTGTCTTCCAACCACTGCCAATATGTTCACAATGTAACTATTGTTAAAGGTAAAGCACACTGTTCCTACTATTGCCTACTAATTGGTAGTCATTTGATAACAGATTTTTATACATGTCCTGCTGTCTTTATTTTGTATTTATTGTCTAATGCAAAAAAGAAAAAGTCCTCTTTTTGAGAACCAAATGTTCTCAAAGTATAGCAACATTCCAAAAAAAGCCACTTTGCTTTAGTGGTCTGAATGTGCTCGGCTTGTCCTTTACTGATCAAGGGTGTGTTTCCTGAAAAAAGATGAATTATTTCTTTAGTAAATACCGAAATGTATTATTTTCTTGGTTGACATCTCACCGGTAAGTCTGGTGAAAAGCAGTACAAGCTAATATAAAGGTAAATCTTTATAAATCTAGATTTATCTGCAACTGAAATGATGGCTTAAAAATGTTATGGTAATAATTAACAGACATTTGTGAAAATTACTTGTGAATATATTTAAGATGTAAAGAAATAAGTAATATAATTTGTGAAAATAAAGATAGAATTTTAGTAAGCATTTGTGTGATATGGGAGCCAATTTGCTAGCTAATGAGTAAACTCATTTAACTCACACAGAACTTACTTGTTTGTCGTAAATTATATTAAAATGCTACAATCTAATCTGATTTAATGCATGTTAGCACTCCAAAGTTTTATGTCAACATTCATTAGCTAATCTGATGCAATTTACTTTTGCTTAAGCTTGCATTTATAAGCTAGGTATTTTATATTGTTATTCATTATATAGTATGAGGTAATTTAAATAAGCATTTGTTTATCAGTATAAGATAAATACTGAAGTTTAGGTAAGGTTAATTTACTTTGAAATGTTGGTTAATAAAGTCTGATAAAGTCTGATGAACAAATAATTGCATAAATCCTGTATGAGCATTTTATGTCAAATGAAACCATATCATTCATGGACAAAGTGATTTTTAACAATAATTATCCCATGTATAATATGTTAGCAGATAATTTTATTACAATCATTTTTATTACAATAATTACAAAATATCACTCTCCAAAATATACTTTTATGGGTTTAAAGCTTAAACTCAACAAATAAAATTATTATTGACTGTGAAACTATTAAACGTGGCAGGAGATTCGAGAACGAGAGCAGATTCTCCATTAGGAACTCTTGAGTACAAGATGTTGAATAGTAGAAATGAGCCTCCTCACTCTTCACTTCTTTTTAAGGTTGTGGGACTTGGACTAATGTTCTGGCCAGCTTCTTCTGTGTCTGAAATTGGTAAATTGATGCAACTGTATTATACTGTAAGTCATTTCCGCTGTGCTGTATCTTGTTCAGGATTTGAACATTTGCTGTAGAAACCCAGATCAAGTACTGATCTCAACCTGTGATATGAAGATGTGTGAAGGAATCCAATTAAAGTCCTTTTTGGGGTTAAGTGCAACCAGATGGACTAGTAGAGTGAAAAGATGAAAAGGTCCCAAAGTCCCCAAAGGGCAGCATGGATAATGAAGGTGATTTTGGCAGGTTGGAAAGAAATGATGTAACGGAGTTGAAGGAGAAATAAAACCTAAATTCTGCAAGATTTTAATATGTTAATGAGCGTGAGCTGGTACCCAAATGACGAGGGTAGAACAGCCAGTAAAGCTGAAAATATTCATTTTCTTTTATTAGACCAGCTAAACCAACACAGATCAGCCAAGATGACTATTATTAGCTGGAAGACCATGGACCACCAACTGTAAGCTAGAGTGATCATCATAAGCTGGCAGATTGCGGACCAAAAAAGACTAGCTAGTATGATCATCATAGATAGGCAGATAAATCATGAGACAAGCTACCATAGCATGATCATTATAGACTAGTAGGCCAGCTGAAATTGCAGTTTTTTTTAAATGCTCATTAATTTTTAAAATGATAAAATGATTAAGATGCAATTAACAAGCTATTGTAATAATGTCAAGTATTAATTTTTTTCAAGAAACACACCCTAGAATGGTATTTCAGCTGCAGCAGTATTTTTAACAAGTAATTCTTACCTTTTTTCCTATTTGGTCTTCACATACTGACATTAAATTGTCATTCAGGGAAAATTACTAATACAAAAATGTTTTAATGTATTACGATTAAAATGTTCCTACAGTATATATAGATATAGTATGATTGAATGAATATGTGAAAGGTTTTGTTGAACATTCCTTGAGTATTTTTCTTTTGCAAAAGTATGTAGCTAAATTATTGGATTGTTTGTAATTATATTATATATTATATTATACCAAATACTGTTTTCAGATCATTCAGATGAAAGAAATACATTTGTGTGTTCAAAGTAAAACTAGTTTAGTTGTACAAAAATATGTATTGTATGCAGCATCTTTTCACTGTAATTGAACCACACTAGACTTCACTTGGAAGTGCGCTGAGGTCGACAATAGTTTCTAACTAGTTTCTAAAGTATTAGCCTCACTAATGTCTAAAAACAGCTGTAGCTAGTTCTTATGCAAATAACAATGCATTGCAAAAATGCCACCTGAGCAAGTGAAATATGTTAAATATGCTCAAATTTATTTTCCTATTATAGAATAACAATAAACCAAATGCAACATTATCAAACTTATTTTTATGCTTTCAAGCTTAACATTTTCGTAATCTATTAGCAAATAATTTTACTTCTTTTTGGAGATAAATGCTAAAAATTAACAAAATTGTCTGTCATTATACCAGGATTATTCCATGCTTGAAAATTATAAATATAGCTAGAATTCTGATTAATAATCCTTATGTTTGGCTTATTTTAATCTGATAATAAGAAATGCTAGGAAAATCTGTATTCTAGGCATTTCCGCTATACTTTTTTTTTGTGTGCAAACAATGTTATTGGTTATCTATATGAACAACTTAGGCATTCACAAGTATGATAATCTAGTATATCACTCTGCTTGCTCTACGTGCAGTTTAAAGTACACTCATCAATGCATAGTATCTCTTATTTAGATCAAGAAACATTCCCTAACCTAATACTTTACTGCTGAACAGTGGTTACTGGCATTTTTCGTATCCATTGCATGTTGTAAATATACCATAACAAACTGTGCTGTGTTGAGAATGAGGAATGACAGTAGGACTTGTCTTGACATGGAAAGTTTGATATATTTCATAACTGCTTAGCACCTATTATGGAAACAGGCAAAATGATTCATTTTAAAATGAATCCGCCAGTCATGCCGGGTTCAAATCCCACTCAATGCCCAAACCCCAGCCACTGGATGCAGTGCAGGTCCCAAGCCGGGATAAAATAGAAGGGTTTCATCAGGAATGGCATCTGTCTTAAAACCTGTGCCAAGTTGTTGTGTGGATCAGGTGATCAGTTGTGGCGACCCCTCTATGAGGGAGCAGCCAAGAAACCAACAAAATGCATTTTAAAATGAATAACGTGTAAATGTGTGATACCTAGGGATTAAAGACTAGACGACTACCAGTTTTTCTAAAAATTGCAAGTACGCCTCTGCAAGTATTCTACTGTTTTTGGTAATTATAGTTGTATTAGTATAAACTGGGCTGCACGGTGGTGTAGTGGTTAGCACTGTCGCCTTGCACCTCCAGAGTCTGGGTTCGATTCCCGTCTCTGTGTGCATGGAGTTAGCATGTTCTCCCCGTGCTTGGTGGGTTTCCTCCGGGTACCCCGGTTTCCTCCCACAGTCCGAAGATATGCAGGTTAAGCTAATTCGCGTTCACAAATTGCCCTTAGTGTGTGAATGAGTGTGGGAGTGTGTGTGCCCTGCGATGGATTGGCACCCTGTCCAGGGTGTTCCCTGCCTCGTGCCCTAAGGCTCCTGGGATAGGCTCCAGGCCCTCTGCGAAACTGAATTCTTGTGGGTTCTTTCTTGTTGACTCTTCAAGGCATTGCTAAGGTTCCATATAGCTAAATAGGTTACTAGCCTTTTTTTTTTACCTCCCATAACCACCAGCAAAATTGAGAATTACCTATATAACTTATACTAGCCAAAATATGAGGAACCTGATGAACCTTTGGTCAAAAATGGAAAGGTGACTGCTGTATTTACAATACTGGGTGCTAGTTTGACCTTGAATAATTAGGAAGAAATTCATGGCAATGCCCAGGTTGCAGCAGTGTACAGACCATATGCTGCCTATGATGAGGACAAACACTTTTATAGTTCACAGTTGGGGCCTGGGAGCCACCCTATCTTTGGACTATGGTGATATTCACCACCCAGTGGACATCCAGTGTTCAACCCATTTCATTCATGCTTGGCAAACAAACAGTTTCATTTTAGTTGACGGCTTGAAAGAAGTGGCCTAAAGGGTCTCACTAGGGTTTAATCATAACGCAATCGCACTGTGACACCCTCCATATACACCCCTTCAAGAAATAACTCATAAGCTCAAAACCTCATAAGATCATAAGCTCAAAACCTTGCATTAAATCTTTTTTTTTTTTAAATGTTGTTCCCTCAATGTCAAATGAGTTAACCAACACCAGCCATTGCCTCGGAATGACTAAAGAGAATCCGAGGCTCAGATTGCTTACTCTCAGTTTTAGCTAGTTGATGCCCTTATGCCCTCTATACATTCGTGGCCCCATACATCTGCTCCCAAGTCTGCAATGGAAGCATCTGTGGTGATTTTCTCTGATGAGGCATGACGCTTCAGCTAGAACTAATTCCTTAGAATAGTAAAGCCACTTCAAGTATACTAGAGCCTGTGCCATACTTGCAGACCCAATATGACAACCATATTATACTATAAAGGAAGGAATCAGTCTAGAACTGAAGCAGACAAAAGCATATTAAGAAAAACAGCACAATGCCATTAGTCATAAGAAACGAATTCTACTTAGGCTACTGCCATTTGAAGAGTGATTGCTAATTTGGACCTTGTCAGCTACACAGGCAAGTTGAAATACGCTTACCCCATTTTAAGTCATATGACAGTTTAACTTCAAAGTCATTGGCCTAGAGGTCCTTATTTGGGAGTAGATATAGTACCACTGCATTTATTCAATGACCAATGGATACAATGATTATTCATTGAGTTATCAAAGGCACTCTATCTCAGAGTTCTGCAGAATATCCAAACCATTCATTGTAGGCATCTCTGAGGTCATTAATAGACCTCAAAAGTTTCTTTGAGTTTCTGGATTTCCTGTTATCCATAGACATCAGCAATTCGAGAAAAGAAGTATGCTTGTTTAGAGAAAAAAGTCTTGGCATGTGGTATGTCCCCAGGCGATTCTTACTGTCTCAGGCAATAGAACAATCAAGTTAATGGTAATAAATAACACAGCGATTTTGTTTCCGGATTTTTTAAGATTTTTAAAAAATATATTTTTTAGATCAGAATACAGTAAACACTGTCTCAAATTATTTGAATAAAATTGGTAATTGTGTTTACTGTATATGCCATCTTTCTCTTGGTTAGGGCCAAAAATTGAACTAATATTAAGCAGAGGCAAAAGTCTGTTAATTTAAATAAAGAAAAATGTAAAAATGAATTAGGTAGAGGTAGCAGTTAGTGGTGTAATAGACAAAAGTTAATCCCATGATCCATATGGTTCCCTTCCCATGAGTAAATTATGGATTAACTGCAAAGTTTAACCATCCTAATGTGACATACAGTTTTGGAACTTGTTAATGAAAAACACTTGCTTGCGCACAATTTATATTTTTGCAACACTCAAACATTCTCTCGCGCACACAAATTATATTTTCACTTGCTCACAGTCTTTTTCTCACATGCATACAAATTGTACTTTCACTTCCTCAACACTCTTCTTTGTGCTTTGATTATCAGGGTTGCCAGATTACACTGACATAATCCTGCATAGGCAGTACTAAAAACCTACCTACTTTTAAGAAAACAGGACACATGAACTTCAGTATTAAAACTTACGGTGTACCTCAATTATTTATGCACATACAGTAGTTTTTGCCCTAATTTTTACTGCCTAATTCTCACCTGAGCAAATGAATGAATAAATGAACGAATGAAAGAATGACCAGCATGATTATATAATGCACTAAAGATATGATACACAGCTGTATTAAAGGAGTCATTTAAAAACCATAAAATGCATGGCTTGCTTTTATTGCACATTTCTGACTGATCTTTTTTTCAGTGCTTTGTGAATGTGATGTTACATGTAATGTGTGTGTGTGTGTATTGTACAAAATTTTATCATCATGTACTGCAGAGCCTTGCAAAATGTTTAATTATTTGAGAAGTATCAGGTGGACCATTAGATTTTATTCAGTTAATGTAGTCATTGCTCTCGCATTGAGTAAAATGTATAATTTACAGTATTAAAATAAACTATGAAGTAAATAATTTTGCTGTGTTGTATTTATTTATACGTGGAATGAAGCTGACCCCAAAACCTCAACATTTCACACCACTTTCGAGATATGAGGATTCGTTTGGCATCTTCGCCAAAACCCATTGCTCAAAAATAATTAACCCCTTCAAATATGGTCCCTAACCCACTCCATTCTACATAGAAATGAAACTAAATTTTACATTGGAGGGGCAGTTATTCATCAAAAACTACCTTTGTCTCGCTCTCTCTGATGCTTTCTCACTTTTGCAACCTCCAAACATTAGTCTCTTGCTTTGTTCAAATTGTAATGAAGATGATTAGTCAAACCCTTTTGGAAATCTAAAGGTTTATTTTTAACTTGACATAAAATAAATTTTCCTGTTAGATTCCTTTAATTTTGCACTGTGGCAGTGGGTTACATTGTCTGCATATGAGGCTGTGACACAACTGTTAGACATGCAAGCCACAGGCATGACTAAGACAACTGGGCCATACCATTTAGTTACTATTATTATTATTATTAGTAGTAATCGTAGTAGTAATAGTAGCAGTAGTAGCTTGTCAACTACACATGCGAGTTAAACTATGCTTACTGCATTTTAAGTCATATGACAGTTTAACTTTAAAGTCATTGGCCTAGAGGCCTGGGTGTCATTAGTATCACTGCATTTCTTCAGTGAGCAATGGATACAATAATTATTCGTTGACTTATCAAAGGATAACTCATTTATTATCTCATTGTCTTTACCGCTTTATCTTGTATTTAGGGTAACGCGGGGCCTGGAGCCTGTCCTAGGAGACTTAGGGCACGAGGCGGGGCACACCCTGGACAGGGTGCCAATCCATTACAGGGCACGCACATACACAGACTCACTCATACACTACAGGCAATTTTGGGAACGCCAATTAGCCTAATCTACATGTTTTTGGACTGTGGGAGGAAACCGGAGTACCCGGAGGTGCAAGACGACAATGCTAACCACTACACCACCATGCAACCCTGTTTATTGCCCTTGTGAAGAATAATAATAATAATAATAATAATAAAACATGCACACAATATTTCTATTAGTTCATAATTTGTCTTGCTTTATTTGGATTTTTTTTTCTCAAAATGGCAAAAACGGAGTAATCTTATTTTGCACTCATACTGTATAGGTAAGTATTGTATAGGTTCTCCTTGGGCCACAGCTGTAACACAGCTCATGACTCCACAAGATCTCAGAAGGTGTGGCACCAGGACATTAGCAGCAGATCCTTTAGGTGCTATAAGTTGCAAGGTGGATCTCCATGGATCAGACTCGTTTGTACAACAAATCTCAGGGTTGTTGGGTCAGACTGAGATCTGGGGAATTTGGAAGCTAGAACAACAACCTTGAACTGCATACAGTATATACGTTATTTAAGTTTTTAATATTTTGTGCTACTTTTAGACCTTTTTCTTACATCATATGGAGATCATAATGTTCTTCCTCATATATATTAAATGTATAGCTACAGTATATGTTATACATTGATATAATATGATAATAATATGCTAATATTATTTTAATATAATATGCACTATACTATTTTTCTTTTTCTAAAGTGTGCATTATTGTTTTTGTTTGACTCTGTGTGTGTGTACATTGTTATACATTGATATATATATATATATATATATATATATATATATATATATATCTCAATGTATAACAATGTATAACAATATACTGTAGCAATTTTCTTTTCCTGAAGTGTGTATAAATGTTTTTTGGCTTACTATATATGCGGTAAAAAGTCTGTCTAAAAATAGCACAATGTTTAGACAGTACTGGATCTACAGTAAATAGTGTATAAACCTCACCCACTTATCATCTATATCGCTTAATCCTTCTTAAGCCTGGAGCCTACGGTATGCCAGGAAACTATCCCAGGCATGAGGTAGGGTACACCCTGGACAGGGTGCGTACACACCCATAGTATGGGCAATTTGCAAACGGCAATTAGCCTAATCTGCAGGTCTTTGGACTGTGGGAGGAAACCTGAGTCCCTGGAAGAAACCCACCAAGCATGGGGAGAACATGCAAACTCCACGCATGCAGAAGCAGGAATCGAACCCAGACCCCTGGAGGTGCAAAGCAATAGTGCTAACCACTTAGCCACTGTGTCACCTAGTGTAGAAACCTTTCTGTGCTAAATATACTTAAGTCATACTGAGCTAGCCATTAGATCATATCAGTTGACTGGAGAATAATAATTACAATTAAGCTGACTTCAAACTCCTATTTCTAGGTCTTGTTGATAATGTAAGAGCTGCACTTTTGATTGAAGGTACAATGTACAACAGAATAAAGTGTCATCACGTATGAAGGAAAGGCAGGATGCAATTGCAGATGGGGGTTTAAATAAGTGGACTGAACACATGATAGAAACGAAGCAAATTAACAAGAAATTTGAGTATTTAATGGGTAGGACCTGGGGCTAGGGCTAATGCTAATGCTAATGACAATCGAACACAAGATACAAACAGTGAACAAAGCAGTAAATTCTCAACTCATCTTAACTCAACTGATGCAGTAGAAAAAAAAACCCACCTCAAACATGCACTATA
>JAOVVB010000050.1:8275568-8286529 GCA_028570985.1 Heterobranchus longifilis
GGGTAGACGGAGGGAGGGGAGGAGAGAGAGAGAGAGAGAGAGAGATGGGATTGAACAAAGGGCAGACAAAGACATAAAGACAAAGAGAGTCTGTAGGTTTTACTTACTTTGTCCTTTATCATTTTGTGCACCGATGACCTTCCATTCTCTAGATGTGTAGAGCAACAACATACCAACTCACCAGTTGTAACTTTTTACCAATTTTACCAACTTAATTCTTTTTCCACTCCTCCCTGTACTTCCCTTCCTGTCAAACTCACAGATGCTCAAGTATGTGTGGCTACAGTACATGTGCTGCATGTGTTCAAGCAACAACACCCCCTACACACACACACACACACACACACACACACACACAGATACAGTAGAAGCCACTTTGCTACACCCCCCCCCCCCCCCCCCACACCCATTTGATATGATATTCCATATTAAGGTCACATTGACACAAGGTCACACTGACACACACCGCAGTGTTACTGTACATGTTTGTGTGACTATTTTCGTAGCACACCATGCCACACTTGATATGGAGCAGTGTTCATCAAATCACCATAATAATGATGAGTTGACTGTGTTTCAGACACAGTTTTATTACACACACAGTTCTGTCACTACCTGACATAACTGGACTATAGACATTTTTATTTGTCTATGACAGACTGCTAAATCTACAGTAAGCATAGCTGGAATAAATGATCATCAATATTATACTTAGGATGCTCTCTGTAGCTCATCATTGTTGTGTGCTGCACTGTTATCTTTGCATGCATCGTTGAACCCTCAGCAGTGCGGCATCGTGTCTCCGAAGGGTTTCGGCTTCTCTGAAGTAAATGCAACCTACCTCCAGTGATTACTGCTCTCAGGAACTGCCAGATCTTTTATCTTTCTATGTGGTAAGATCATTGGAAAATCCTATAATGCTGTACATGTGCATACTGACCTGAAAGCAAATAGTTTAATATAACGTTGATCAAGTTATACCAAACTGTAAGTTATTTAAATCACAATATACTTCAAGTGACACAGAGACCGCGTTATATAGTGTTCATAATTCTTTCGACATGAAGTGTATTTTTCCCATGAGTGCATTATGTCAATTAATGAGTGACACTTTGATTCACTGGGTTTTCCTGTGTCCCTTCTTGCTCACCATAGATTGCAGCAGCATAGCAGCATTGCATGGACTCTATTTAGCGTTTGCTACTGTATAGCCTTATCTATATGCTATGTATAGGCATTAACAGACATTACAGGAGAGACCACATAACCGACTTGCTATGTATAGCAATGCTTAGGAGATGTGATATTCCACTTCTGGGAGCTTGACAAGCCTGACAGAAGACATTTGAATGTGAAACTCTCATCAACTGTGGTTCCCTTCTTCTTCTATCACTGATCGTACTGTATTATGTGTAACATAATGAATGCATAGTGCATGACAGATATGAATTATGACTGGCCATGGTAAGAGAATAAAAAAGCAACAATCCAAATATAATTTGTGAGCAAAAGTCAGGGTGTACAGTAGAATTATAAACTAGACAGAAACGATGGAAGAAACTCATAAAGTTAGAAAAATAAAGTCTACAGGAGTAGCCTATGATATGACGATCTAAAAGCCTGCAGTGTTTATGATCCTCCTGAGATGAAGTTATAACACCCTCTACCTCCACCCCCATGCTTCTGCAGTAGCACTGTTCTTTTCCTTTCCTTTTTTTCTTTTTTTTTTTTTTTGCTCCATAGATACAGACACGTGCTTGCTGCCTTCATAGTTCCTCCACCTTGCATACATGCAGCTTCCCTGAAAGACCGATACGCTCGTCCTTGCTTTCTCACACTGCAGGCTGCTATTTCTGTATGGGGAAAAAAAACAAAAAAAACAAAAAAACACGTCTTCTCTCTCCCTACATGCTGAGTGTTTCCTCTGATCAGCGGTCTATTGGCACTGAGTGCGAGCCAGTGGTTTGCAAGGGAAAGCTGTCTTTTTTTTCCTATCCTGCCTTCCTTCTCTGCTCTCTTTAAATCTGTTCTGCTATTTGCACAGAGGCTGCAAAACACAGCCTCTACTCTGTCTCTCTCTCTCTCTGACTGGATCCTACTGCAAAGGAGAAAGAAGAGGTAAGCATTCACTGCAGGACTTATCCAGCTGAAAGGTCCCCACTCACCCCCACCCCCTTTCCTTCTTTGTACTGAGCTGTCAGTCCCACCTCACCCCTCGCTCTTCCGCTCTTCCCCATCCCACCCAAGAATTCCTTACTTCCAAGTCACACGGGCTGGAGAAGTAAGCCACAGGAAAACAAGACAGACTAACAAACAAGAGAGAACAGCCAGATGGACGAGCGTGCGCACAGAAAAGTGGACATGGAGCTGTGGAGGACTAGAGGATCATTCCAGCACAGAAGCACAAGGTCTGGTGATGGGGTCCATGCTAGCATAGTCATCACCCTTTTGATTGGTAAGAATTCTGGTTTCCTTTATATAGCCATCCATTTCCTCTTCTCTCTCTCTCTATCTCTCTCTCTCTCTCTGTCCGTGTTCCTCTCCGTTCCCCCTCCGGCTGTTATGTCCTCTATCTTACCCTTCACTTCTGTGCTAGAGCTGTTGCCAGAATGCTATGATTTCTGCACTGCTTGCAAAAACTGGACACCCATTCAGGTCTGGGAGGGCATGTGTATTTACTTGTTGCTGTGCAAGGTTGATTTGGTTACAGAGTTCAGTTCCTCTTCCATATGTGGAGAGGTTGTGAAGGTTAGCAGAGACTGATTTCTGTCATTTTATAGTCCTTGAAGAGGGACAGAGAGAGACAGAGAGAGAAGGAGAGTGCAGGTCACTCTAGCTGGTTATTTCCCACACTGCATGTGATATAAAATCATCTAAAACTGTATAATACAGCATGACTGTGACATGGTTGTTTTTAAATCAGAATTCTTAATCACATATGTTTATTTTTTTAATCTTTCATTTACACTAGAAATATGATGTACTCATGTTTTCCACAGTGACGCATCAGGTTCTATTAGGTTAAATATATACGGTATCAACAGTAGAACAAGCAGGTGGATTAAAATTCAGTGACACTGTAGACGTTAATTGTCCACTGATTTAGTGGAGGAGCCAAAACATTTGGACTAGTCCAGGCAAGGTGTTAAACAAAGGTAGTTTGGGGTGACCAAGCAAAGTCCCAGCTTCCCTAAATGTGTAAATGCTTTGTGCATGTGTTTTTATTGGAAAATATTTTTCTATTTCAGAAAATATCATAAATAAAAATACAACATTAAAATGTTTATGTTGTATATATTTTAAAATATATTTATATTTTTATGTTTTATCTATGAACATATTCTAGGACTAGCTACGTATGTTTGTACTGCAGTAAAGTTTAAATCGATTGAGGAACAGCTTGAACCCTCGTAAATACAAAAATTAATGAATAAATTGACTGAAGATACATTAATAAATAATGCATTACAAACCCTCTCTGAAATACTCATAAGGCCATTTCTAATCATTATTAACCAAGAACAAATAAAAAAAAAATAACAACGTTGAAACCAGATAAAGCATGGCTCTCTTTTGTGGAGTAGTTGAAGATTTAACTGATACTTTAACAGACACTTGAAACTCAGAAACTATAAAGCATGCTTTCTTAGACCGATTCTTATACTGTGTGTGTGCAACACGCAGCTCACAAGATGAGTTCAAAACATCCAATCTGTTCGGTGTTTTGATAGTCACAGGTATCCTATAGAAATTATTTAAGTAAATAATAATAAATGGGTGACAATGCACATATTTGTAGTGGTTAGCACAATCGCCTTGCACCTCCAGGGTCTGGGTTCGATTCCAGCCTCTGTGTGCATGGAGTTTGCATGTTCTATTCCAGTGCTTGGTGGGTTTCCTCCGGGTACTCCGGTTTCCTCCCACAGTCCAAAGACATGCAGACTAGGCTAACTGGCGTTCCCAAATTTCCTGTAGTATATAAATGCGTGTTTATATGTATGTGTGTGTGCCCTGCGATGGATTGGCACCCTGTCCAGGGTGTACCCCTCCTCATGCCATAAGTCTCCTGGGGTAGTCTCCAGACCCCCCCAGGGACCCTGTTATACAGGATAAAGTGGTAGAGACGATGAGTGAGTGATTGAGAGAGATTGACTAGGATTAGACTGACTGATTACTCCAGACCTTACCTCTGGGGTCAGATGAGGCAGTCAAGCCTTTGCTCCACATGATCATCAATGAGCTTTTGGTGCTCCTGACCCAGTCTCCCTGTCCTTCTTTGGACACTTTTTTCTATGGACTACAACAATAAAACCACTGAGACATGAAGTGAATAGCATTGATACTTATCCTTGTCCTTTTATTAATTTTTTTTTACTTCCAACAGATCAACTTTGAAGGTTAACTTTTCCCTTGATGCCTTAAATATCCCACCCTTTGACAGGGGCCACTGTAATGAGATAATCAATGGTATCCACTTCATGTCTCAGTGGTTTTAATGTTATGGCTGATTGGTGTTTGTCAATCAAATGGGCTTAGTTTGGCATCGAGTTTACCAGTCATTCAATTTAATTATCTATTCCATTTCATCAGTGTAAAAAAGAAAAAAAAAATAATTCACATTGTTCTATGTGAAATATTGGATAACAATAAATGTAACATTATTTTGCTAATCTTGGATGGTTCAGGCGGCACAGTGGCTTAGTGGTTAGCACTGTCGCCTTGAACCTCTAGGGTCCAGGTTCGTTTCCAGATTGCTTGGTGGGTTTCCTCCAGGTACTCTGGTTTCCTCCCACAGTCCAAAGACATGTAGATTAGGCTAATTGGCAAGGGGAAGTAAAGTGAGTAGGAGTCAAAATGGCGTCGTAGTAGAATATGGAAAAGCATTGTTATTTTTTAAATTCAAGGTCTAACTCTAGAAAGAAAATAGAAGATATGATTAATTATTTACGACCCGAAAGCACCACTGTGGTCAATGTAGTAACATTATGTTTGAAGTGTTGAAGGCCATCATTCTAGTTTAAATACATTTAAATATATGGATTCTTTCACTATGTATAAGTGACAAGCTCATACATGGTGTGGCACTATAATGACCAACATGACATATTTTATTTAGCATTTTTCCAGGTTGCATTTTTTCAGAAAGGGCAGCCTTTCTGGGAATTAGATATAATTTAATGTGGTTGCAAATATTAGATAGATTGGAGCAGCAGTCTTCCTTTAACAGTGTGTCAGAAGTCTGGTACTATTTCTGTTTTAGAAGGTGACAGTGTGTCCTGGCATAATACCCACCACCATACCATCGCAACCCACACCCACGTGCGCATTGACACAGCATCTGCACGCCACACTGGGTATCTCCTGTGAGTGGGGTGTGGGTGTGGGTGGGGGGGGTGGGGGGGGGACTTTCACTGCATGAGATTTGTTTGGCCTTTTAATCAGACTACAAAAGAATATTAGAGAAAACTACAGAATCGTTACATACTGTAGATTCTCATTTATTAAATATTCAAATCAATTTAGTTTATTTATATGATGCTTTTAATTAATGTCACAAAGCAGTTTTGCAAAAATCCAGCTGTAGGTTAAGAGCCTAATGAGGAAATGAGAGGCTACAGTGGCTAGAAAAAAAGATGCTTCCTTATATGATGGGTGAAAGAAACCTTCAGAGGAACCAAACTCATAAAAGAATGGGTGGCACTTACAGTAATAGTGGCATTATATCTCATGACACTGTACAGGTGTAGAAGAGACAGTAATAAATGTGTCACAAGGATTTTATATTGATTATAAGTGCATTTGTCAACTATGTAGTAGACAGCTGTAGAAGGAAAAATATTCACCCAGATCAGGATGGGTTCCCTTTTGAGTTTTCTTCTCTTATTTTGGTTCAGGGAGTTTTATCTTGCCATTGTTGCCTCCTTGCTCCTTAGAAATCTATAAAAATAACAGAAAGATTTTATCTGTACATTGGTCAGAGCTCACTCTTTCTATGATATCTTTACATTGGAGGACCCGAAACCAGTCTCAGAAAATGTTTTTCGTCTGTATGTCTGTCTGTATGTCTGTATGTCTGTCCAGCTAGATTTTGTCACAGCATCACGCAAAACTGGCTGGACAGAATTTCATAAAAATGTTTGCACTACTTAGATATCTGTCTAAAGTTTAACCTGCACCATAAAAGAAATAAAAATTTTGAGTAAAAGCGATGTTATGAAAAGTTATTTAATAATCTACTTTAAAATAAGCTACTAATGCGCTACTTGCTCAATGTAAACAAACACCTGCGCCAATAAATGTGCATTAGAAAAGCTAAACTGAATATTTTTACTGGGATTAGTTCATATTTTCACTTTCGCTGAAATAACAGCACTGAAGTGGTGAATTTTAATGCACTGGAGTTGTTTTAAGACAAAACGTCATCTTTATCGACCTACTTTTTATTAGATTTCTCATCTGTGATTCACTCTCCG
Organism: Heterobranchus longifilis; assembly: GCA_028570985.1. Taxonomy (NCBI): domain Eukaryota; kingdom Metazoa; phylum Chordata; class Actinopteri; order Siluriformes; family Clariidae; genus Heterobranchus; species Heterobranchus longifilis. Next base: position 8,282,042 of record JAOVVB010000050.1, read on the forward strand.
GTTACCGAACAGGGAGTGTATTTGGCTCTCAACTAAAGAAGTACAGTGTACTTCTTTAGTTGAGTAGTGTAAACAAGGCATAAGATACTCAACCTTACAATATTTTATTTTTATGTATTAATAAGTTAGACAGAGAGTTCTGCTGAACAGAAAGACAGACAGACATGTACGTGGGCTTTAACCTGAAATAATAATAATATCGCTGATTACATTAAAGATCATCAGATTACTTTTAGCTTTAACTTTTTAACTATTTCTACAAACTCTTTTCTCCTTCAAAGACAGGTACTAAGGTTAGTATATGTATAGATTAAAAGCATATATCCAAAATGTATATATTTCTACAGAGACACTTCCTCTGCTGTAATGTCCACTGTTAAAAGTGCTATACAGACAAAACTGAATTGGATTCAAAAAGAAATATACATTATATACAATATAATAATTTTTTTTTAGTTTAAATATATATTTATCCTGAACCAACATTTCATTATTAAGAGTCGTGAACACTCTTTTTAGAAGGTATAAAGACACAGTATCAGTTTGAGATTATCCACTGATAGATATAATCTAGGACATAAGGTGTTTTTGCAAAGTGCGAAAGCAGAAAGCAGCAGAAGGTGAGTCACATGTGCAGAAGCAGCAACATAATTCAGGCAGGTGCGGAGGGAGAGAAAAACCATTGTGGTTACCGAATAAGATTCGCACATGTCTGTGTGTGTGTGTGTGTGTGTGTGTATCTATTTGGATCTTCTAGTTCGCAGTAGGGTAGCCAAGAACTGGTATCCTACCTATGGTGAGCAGGATCATACCTACAGTATATGCTGTAGGTGGCTGCATCAACTTTGGGAGTTCAAAATGAAACATGGTGTATTAATAACTCTCCTGATATTTCACCTTGATACAAACAATCCATACTGTTTAGATCATCAATTCGTAAAAGAGCAAAAAACAGAGTATCCAGACAATGCAAGCCATTATGCAGTACCATACAGTCTGTGCATCAAGTCTATATCAGCAGACACATTACTGTAAGCAATACCACAGCATCACTTCCTACTCCATTTCGAGAGCCTGGGGGAATTATGTGCATAGCTGAGCTTGGCACAATGGAATGTACTGTACATTAAACAGAAGGATGTAAAAAGCAGAAATGAGTTTGTGTAATGGAACACGAGTGAGAATGAACATAGAAGGTGCAGTATAAGAGTAAAGAGACAGATGGGTAAATGGAGGAGATTATAAGTGCGCACAATGCACTCTCACTGCAGACTGTATCAAGGTGCTCTGACAGCATGATGTTCTTCAGTTGCATGGCAAAGTAGGAAAGTACGAGTCATTCTATAAAGTGGGGTACATTCTCCGTCTAGTGTATTTATTTGGAGTATTTCCTTACAATATATTACTTTACGTATAATGTTATAGTATCACACAAACATTACACGCATCCTATGCTTTACTTAACGTGAAAATTGTCATAATGTTATTATTATTATTTTTTAAATTATTTAATTATATTTATGTAGCACTTTTAACGATGGTCATTGCCGCAAAGCAGCTTTACAGAAAAGAAAACAGGAAATTATGCTAAAGAGTTCTTCTCTTCTTCTTATCTACAGTATTATATTCTTCTATTAATAATAATTCTTAAAAGATGATTTAAGCGAATGATTACAATATGGCATAACGCTTTCTAGCTTCTCTTTACACATAATCCTTTACTTTATAAAATCGATCATCACATCGATTAGCCTGTATACTCACAGACATAGTGAATCTTACATTGTGCAGAAAGTGAAGTTGTCATGCTTGTGTAGAGTCGAGGGCACTCACATACCGCCGTCAGCGCTGTTACCGGTAAGCAGCTAAGATCTCAGTGTGACAGATTAAATTGCTTTCAGGAAGAGCCGCTGTTTTTCTTTTAGCAGTCAGGCCAACGTTTACTCACTGACTCACTCACACACTCACTAAGTGCATTGAATTATTAGCAAATGATAATATTCTTCAGTTTCCATAATTCTTCCTGGTCCGTAAAAAAAGGGAATTTCCTAAATTCCTTGATTTTCATGACCATGCAACCCCGTCTCAGAAATTCGGCTCACTGCTGGGGATTACAGAGTGAGAGTGTACAGATTGAGAGTGTACACACAAATCGATATTTGTTTAAATATGATGTTAAACTGTTCATGAAAACGAGAAGTTTTCAACGAGAAGGCAAGTTCTACCACTGACTTTATCGGATAAAAAAAAGGAAATTGTCAACTATACAGTATTACAGGGTAGTGTACATAATCAGTCATCATTCCTACATCATTATCATTATCTGTCTACTGTATATATACAGTACAGTATGTCAGTGCACACATTATTATTACAAGTGCACTTTCACTTTCTCCCTCATCAAGACCTTTTTAAAATCCAATTGTTTTAAATAGATAAAAAGAGGGGAGACCAGGCTGGGACGCTGATCGTGCAAGCAGGGCGGTATATTTGGAGAAGCGGAGGGAAGCACAGCATGAGTGTGATTAAAACATACGTCACAGAATAAATGACATGATCATGTGATGCTGGTCACTTGGTTTTGGGACAAATCATTTGTGAGTTGCAGTGTGAAGTTCTGTTAGGAACATAGGTGACAAACGGAGTAGTAAAACCATGAATCAATTTGGAAACCATTACTCCTTAACTGAAAATTATAATGTTTAAGCTTTGCATCTGGCAGATATGTTACACTGAAGGAATTTACAAACTTGTTATTGTCTTTGTTATTTTTTTGACTTATGTGAAATGTACCCCAAATTATAGAATTATTAAATTAGTAGAATATAGAATGTCTTACTAGCATCTTGGAAGCAGTGATTACTGTATGCAGTGTTTATGGCTTTGGCAAAAGCTTTAACCCTTGATTGCTAATACAAACGAGATTAATCTAGGATAAAATATCAGAACAGCCACTTAGAAATAGCCTCGACAAAGGCTTCTATCATTTTAAATGCTCAAAAACATTTGTCGCCTTTTACTTTCCATAGCATTTCATTTTAAAGGATCATTTCAACACAAATAAGGTATGTATACACACACACACACACACACATTTATGTATGTGATATATTGTATGTTCAATGACTCTTTTTCTGATGCAAGTCTACAAACTGCAGGTGCATGGTTTCAGGCATAAGTTGCATAATATCCTGCGCTGAAAACTATATAAAACTTTCATTGGGACCCACATCAGATATTTCATAAAGTTTTGTTGACCCAAAAAAAATTCTGTTTATGTTAACGATGCCTGCAATGTTAAAAAAAAAATAAAAAAGGAAATTCAACTATGTTTCCCAATAATGAGACTTCTAGCTATATAACAGTGCTGAAGAAGCCTTGTTAAATGACCTGCACTGTCCTGCAGCAGTACACAGTGAAGTTACAATTACACAGATGTTTTTTCTTTACAATACTTTGTGTAGATATTTAAGGTTACTGCAGAATTTAGCATTTATTCCCTAACATAAAAAAAAAACAACTGGTGTTATATTACGAGGATGTCAAATAGTCAAGTGTTTCTGATCACTCCTTAGCAGTCTTTAAGTATTCAGCCAGCAGCTGAGCATGTTACCCTGCGCATGTTTACCAGTGCAATCTTGACTTCATGCCAGCCAGTGCGTGCTCTCTCTCTCTCTCTCACACACACACACACACACACACACACACACACACACACAAAATAGTATCTTTGCTCGGAATGAAATATTGAGATGACATGGCTATATGTAAAAATAGCCGCTGAGCACACTCCCCACAGCACTTCCACTAAACCACATGTTGAAAATACCAGAGTGAGAGTCAGAAAATACTTAACCCTCAATACGTCTGTTTTCATCCAGAAACATCTAAATCTCATAAAAAGATTTTTTTTTTTGTCATATACAGTCTGTGCCACACACTGTTTATCTGTGTTGTTACTGTACATTCCAAGCTGGCATTTGGCCAGTATGCTAAACAGTAGTCTTATCGACGCTGTCCCACACAGTAACGCACACTTGATAAAGCTTTCGCCTGCATGTAACTTATGCATGTGAAAGCTGTATTGCTTTCATGATATGACATGATAAAGACAGACAAGGTCATGTATGTGTATTCAGGACCTTGTCTGTCTTTATCATATCATATCATAGCATGTACTCAAGTAGCAGTGAGGTCCGGGACAGCAGTTGGTTTTGCAGACAATCCATGAACTGTTACAACACCTACTGTATATAACTCTGTTTGCACAAACTGTCTGACAGAATTTATTTCTATATATAATAAACTGGGATTGCATAAAAGCCCTGAAGTCTCATTTCTTTTAGACATTTTAGCACTCAGCTGGGTAGTAATTTCAAGATCAGAGAGCTGAGGTCATAAAACACACCTATATTATTATTAATAATAATAATAATAATAATAATAATAATAATAATAATAATAATAATTATTATTATTATTATTATT
>JAOVVB010000050.1:8303703-8325992 GCA_028570985.1 Heterobranchus longifilis
CGATCTATGACTTATCCATATGTTGTTTAAACACTTAATTGTAAACCTCATCACCACCGATATTACGTTCTAACTTACTGTATAAGCTTTAATTTAGTCAGACTTCAAAAAAGTCTAAGCAGTCTAAAATGATTGATGATTAAGTTATTTGAGGCGTAATTAAATAAACCTTCCATTATCAATGCACAAATAGAGCTAAAAATGAAACGTGGGGGTTTTCACTCAATAGCTGCCATGCATCGCGTCGTGTGTTCAAAGGTTATCTAGACCTAGATTATGTAGACAAAGGTTATATTTAAACTGCTGAGATTAGTTTGCTTGGTTGTCTTTTAGATCTAATTGATCAGCATTGCACATAACTTTCATTCCTTTTAAATGATCGTACTGAATCAGTTATATGATATATGAAGCGAAGTAAAAACATTTAATTAAAAAATGTGTACTTCTGACTAGACACTTTGGTTGATGTGTCTCCTCTGAATGACTGCTTCCTACAGTTTTCCTATTCTGCACAGCCACTATCAAGCAAACATCCATCATGTCTTCTGCAGGAGGTAAGGTGGTGCTGATTTATGTTATTTTAGATCTGCAAGTGATCAAATTCTCTTAACCTTGAAATTACTTCATGAAATACTTTTTATTTATACACAAACCTTATACACAAATTTTGTGATGGTATAGTGTTGGATACTCTTTAAATATGTGATAAATAGGAATACTAAAAACAATCACACTACAAACAACAGGGGGCGCAGTGGTTCAGTGGTATCCCCTGACTTTTGCCTTTAGCTTTCTAGATAGGCTCCAGGATTCCTGTAACCCTAAACAGGATAAGCCTTACAAAAATGTAATAATGTAATGCAAATCGGGAACTGTCTTTCAGGTTCACATTACACAAAATTCCACAACATTTCTATATTTATTTCAGTGATCATGTGCTTATATGATATGAGGTTTTGGTCAGTTTTTACATCACTGGTGTTTGGAGGTCAATACATATTCCTGGTGCTTAATCGTGCTGTTGGTAATGTAGCCCAATTTAGCTTATCTTGTGAGTTAAGGGGTAAATACACAGCTTAGAAATGAGCAAAAGAAAATAATTAATTTTCAAGCTTTTGAAAATAGAAAACGACCCGTTGTGCACAGGGAAGATTGTTGGCTGGCCTTTGAAATGCATGCAGTAGGATATTGAAAGTTTTATTGTGGTGGTAAATCGGTAACACCACTCTTTCTCGCTTTCTCACTAACTTGTTGAGTAGTTGTAGATACAGATAGATGTTAGGTGTAGATAACGCACAAGTGGGCGAGCGGGTCTATGAAATATAATCCTGCTGCCGTCCCTGTTCACACACTCTTCTTTCTGTTAACTAGTATACTTACAGTGTAGTGTACTCAGTACGCCCTCTTCTGTTTTTACAAATTACCAACAATAATACTTTGCCTTGAAAGTGGTTGTTGTCTATGATGACCCATTTTGACCTATTTTTCCTGCCAAATCATCTTCAATTCCCGCTGTAATGGACTACAATTTCAAAATCACTTTTTGATACCTAGACACTTCCCTTGTGAAACAATCACTCAATCACTCACTCACTCATCGTCTATACTGCTTTATCCTGTATACAGGGTTGCAGGGGGCCCAGAGCCTATCTCAGAACACCACAAACATGTGTTAAATAGAATTGCATTTCACTTGAAACGTGCTACTGAGTGTCATGTTACACATGTTGAATTACTTAAATACAGATGCACAGCAGCGAAAATAAGCTCCATGACTTAATGCATACTTAGATACGTATTAAATAGGAATAACAATGAAATTATGTTTGAATTATGTCTTATGTCCATGTGGGCTTTTGTGAAACAACTTAAGTTGCAATTAATTTCACTTACTGTAAGCATGAATTACTAATACTTGCAATATATTAAATATGCTATTTGATACACTATCAGGTCCCATCATTTGAGCTACATAGCAACTAAAGTACACTAAAATACAGCATATTTTTGGTACATAGGTATATATAAAAAAAAAAAAAAACATAATAATAAAAATAATACTAGGGTAAAAAGTAAAGGTTAAAAAAAAAAGTATAATAATAATAATGATAATAATAAAGCAGAATAAATGTCACAAATTGAATTTAAATTAAATTACTCAACATGCTTCAATGAACATACAATAGTAATACTTCAATACTAAAGAAGGTCAGCCTTAATAAAACTAAACAGATCATCTGTCCATCTGTTATTTCGTCTGTCTTTAAGCTTAACCTCGTAGGCCTATACTTACTCGGTCCCTCTTTTTCTGTCAACGGTAAATTTGCCAACAGCAATAGTCTTTAGCGACCTTAATCACTTTCCTGACCTCTCTGTGAATAGCTCCTATTATTGCACTTTCATCTGAGGACATCTGATGCAGAGGTCCCACTGGGGCCATCCCAGGACACTGTATTATAATAGTATATTATAGAATAGTAGCAAAAAAGAATGTCTGTTACTTTCTAATCAAATAGCAATTAAAAAAATCTAAAAACATAAGAAATATATCTGAAAATAATAAAACATTATTAATGAATAATGTAAACTCATGTGAACATTTTAATGTGAAACCATGCTTTATTGCCTAAATACTTAAAACTATTATTTGATTTAATGTAACAGTTAAATATACTGTTACTATATTATTGTACTGCATTGACCAATAAGTATATGTTTGTTTATGAAAAAATACATGAAGAAATATGTACTGTATGTATGTTTGCCCATATTCTGCCCATATATTCTTCCCCTATGCATAACATATACTGTATACAGTATATACATATACTGTATTCTATACATGGAAAAATTACATTAATATAACTATTTCCTTACAGCATACTGGAACTAAAATAACTTAAAATGTACCAATTTAAAATACACTTCAACAACATGTCCCAGCATTATTTACACTTTATAAAGCAGATTCATTTAATTATGCTTTTACACCTTCATACTTTGCCAAGGAAATTATGTTCTTGGGATCATATGTACATCTCTATGCTGAGGAGTTTCTTGTGAGTTGTAGACATGGACATGATTGCTGTTCCGCTCTGTGTCACTGTTGTCCCTGCTACAGAAGTTGAAAAAAGGTTAGGGTGTGAAGAATGTGTAATGATTTAATGATTCCCTGGCTGGAGAGTACAAATTATTCTCAGCTGTTCTTATAGTTTGCTTTTCCAACCCTGTTTTATGGTTGATTCAAACCAGACAGAGATGGCCGTTTAATGACTGCAGTGGAAAACTGGAAGAACAGCTACTGTGGCAGACCATAGTTATTTTTTTTGTCTCAAAAGACACATCTCTGCTTTTACAGGATGAAGTTTATGTTGATCTCTTACTTCAGGTTCTGGGAAATGGTAGTCCCATGAAAGCTGAAGGTCCCGACAGATGGCACAGGGCTTTTGGACATTGTATGGGAGGAGATAAGGAGTGCTGAATGTTGTCTCCTGATAAGTGTTGCCTACTGAGAAGTATTGTGGTGGAATGTCTTCTAAATTCCACCATAATCACCACAGTTTTTAAAATGTTCAGCTCCAAGTTTTGTGTGTGCGTGTGTGTGTGTGTGCGTGCGTGTGTGTGTGTGTGTGTGTGTGTGTGTGTGTGTGCACGTGCAGGCGTGCGTGCGTGCGTGCGCGCGCCCTGCGTGGTATTGGGTATTGGTATTGGTATTGGTACCTGTTCAGTCTCCTGTGACCTTGTATACAGCATAAAGTGAAATGATGAGTAAATAAGCAGTGGTGAGAGGATACGTCCCTGTGGATCACCTGTCCTCACTGTCTGATTGCCAGGGGTTCCCCACAGTGTCACCTTTCAGGAAGCTGGTTGGCCAAGGAGGAGGGTTTTCTGTAGTTTGTAACATCTTGAGGGCCTCTCTGGCTGTGAACCATGGTTTCTTACTGTTGTACTGTATGTGCAGAAGGTCCTGATTGGCACACGCCTTTAAAAAAAAAGTGATGAAAGGTATCTAATTGTCCATCATTTTGTTTAGGTTGCCAGTTACAGCATCAAAAAAACACTCCAAAGAGTGCAGTCACAGCCATGTCACACTTTGCCTCGCTGCTCAGTATCTTCACTGTTTTGCAGATTACAGTTTTAGCCTGTAGGTTGGAATAAATAGTGACCAGTTATAGTATGTAATATACTTGGCACAGTCACACCTCTTTGACTGAAGCACAGGGCAGCAGAATGTATAAAGTTTCACAAAGGAGAAGCAGCCTGTAAAAGGGAAGCACAGAAATTCAGAATTATAAATGACTCCTTCATGCCATACAGAGAGCTTCTGTACTTCCAAATAAAATCTCCAAAACACTTCCAGGGTGAAAAAAATGGTTAAACATTTTTTCCCTAGTGAAGGTCTTTGCCTTTAGGTAATCAAATACACAGGGAATAAACAAGAAAAAAAATCTAGAGCACATTGTGTTGAAAATGTGGTGCGTTCTGGCATCTGTTTATTATTAGACAAAACATGGTATTGGTGCTAAAGTGTCTCACCTAGGCACAATTTTATGTAGTGTCCGTAACTTTTTTTTTTATTATTCAAATCTTTCAATGATCTTAATTGTCACTCAGATGAAACTTGGCCAATTTAGATTTCACATAAAAAGACACAAACCTGAAAAAGTGTATTTTTATAAAATGCTAAATTGTTAAGATATTGCAACATGACATGATTACAGACACTACAGATTGTTTTGCTTTTTAAGCTTTTACCAAAAAAAAAAACGATTTTAGCAACAGTTTTACAGGTCATATGCTTCTAGATGCTTACACTAATTGTAATATCAATACTCATAAAGAAATATGCATAATTTGCATTTTAAATGATTATAGTTTGAAGGGAGACAGTATGACGCTGAAAAATGGCAATTTTTTGACATTTTTTACATACTGGAATGTTATGACTGTAAGGAAAAAAAAATTAAGAATCGTTGGTAGATTTACGGTTCCGGGTTTTCTTCTTTTTTGTTAGTTTTAATAAATTGTAGATGTACGTAGACATAGGCACATTTCCTTAATATAGAAATGTATAAGCATTCTGAGCATTTCTGAGTATTTTCTCTGCAAATTCTTGTTCCTCAGCATCTGATGTGGATCCTGATGCTGATTTTGTCTATGGTGAGAATGACTATATTTAAAACAACAACAAGAACAACAACAATAATAATAATAATAATAATAATAATAATAATAATAATAATAATTTGAAGGATGGATCAGAATAAATGATTTTCATTTTTATTGTAAACTTTTTGCAGATTATGAAACTCTGCGCACTGTTGGATTATCCATTGCTGGAGTAATTGTCTTCCTGTCCATTCTCCTACTTGCTGGTGAGTGTTACAGTGTCTTGCAAAAGTAGTCATACCCCTTTTTTTTCAATTTTATTTGTATAGCGCTTTTAATAATGATCATTGTCGCAAAGCCGCTTTACAGACTCAAAAGAAAATTAGTAAAATATGTATGAATCAAAATTATCCGATTGAAAAACGGAATACAGTAAACAAATACAGTATACAGTGCCTTGCAAAAGTATTCATACCCCTTGTCACATCACAACCATAAATATAAATGTATTTTATTGGGATTTTATGTGATAGATCAACAGTTTTCAGATTTTTATTTGTAAACATTTTTGAAAACCATTTATCATTTTCCTTCCACTTCACAATTATGTGCACCTTTGTGTTGGTCTATCACATAAAATCAAATAAATACATTTACGTTTTTTGATTATAACCTGACAAAATGTGTAAAAGTTAAAGGGGTATGAATACTTTTGTGAAGCACTGTATATTTATTTATTTATGAGCCACACAAGGAATCATAGAAATCTGATATCTTTTATCTGTCATGTCTTTCAGGTAACCGCATTCGTCGATGTGGAAAGTCCAAGGTAAGTGTTCTTACTATATGAAGTTACAGGAAAATAGTAACATAATACAATATTTGGGACGATAAAATCTTTTTATTATTCTAAATTTTTATTAATCCAGAAACAATATTTACTAATATCGTTTTTATCAAATCACACTACGCTAAGTTAACGTAATGTTATATGTGTGTGTCTGTGTGTTTCAGCATAAACCCGTGGCTGCAGCGATCTAGACATGGCCCTGGCCCTTTCAAAAACAGCTGCAAGTGTAAAGAAAGACAGTAAACAGGGGGGGAGGGGGGGCGGGGAGGGGGGTAATTAAAGCTTTTTTTATTTGAAGATGAATTTTTTTCCTAAATGTCTGTAGCCTGTTTTTGTTGATGCTTTTGAACATATTGGAGTACTGGACACTGTTTTAGAAATTATCCATGTTTTACCAATCAGAAGCAAAATGGCTAAATGGAAGGATTAAATGGAACAATTAAAATTACCACAAGGTGGCAGCAATGTGCAATGGCTGCATTGAAAGGGCATCTAATTTCATTTGAATAACAAATAAAATAAATAGTAGCTTTTTCTAAGTTAATTCAGCCATGTATAAGATATTGACAAGTTACTTTGAAGAATACTTGAATCATGCTCGCTCTCTCTCTCTCTCTCTCTCTCTCTCTCTCGCATCATTCTCCCTATTATATATTGATAATAAATTTAATACACTAAATATACCAATTCATCTGCATCACCAAACTATATTGTAGAAATGGGTAATCATTCAGAGGCATATAAAAAATAATAAAAATTGTTAAAAGATTACAAGACAAGTATTGTTTATTATTATATTGTTTTTGTATTGATGTTATGTAAAGAGTGATCAAGATAAAGAATTTATACTAAATATAAGTATACTATAAAAGTCAATAGTATGGTCTATACACCAATGGGACAGCACTGACTTAGGCAGATGCGGCTCTGGGCTGCTAATTGGAGGGTTGGGGGTTCGAGGGGGTCATCCGTAAGACCCTTAACCTTCACGCCGGCATCCGCATGCAGTGCCGTTCCCAAGCCAAGGCCAATGGGAGGGCTGCAACAGGTAGGGTATCCAGCATAAAAAAAACACCTATGTCAGATGCGGATTAATTGATCCAGTGTGGCAACCGTTATAATAAAAGGGACAATGAGCATGAATAACACTGATTATCTTGTCACAATGACACTGTCAAGGGGTGAGATGGATAGAAAATTTAATGCTGGCTATGACAAAAAGGTGTCAGATCACTGTGCATGGCAGCTTGCTGTGTAAGGGGCTGCACAGTTGAAGACTGGTAAGAGTGGCAGAGCTGACTCAAATGCCTTCAGTGGGTGCATAAGTATCAGAACTGGACCATAGATCAATGGAACTAGGTAACCCTACATGGTAAACTGTTTTCTTTCACGTCGTGTGAAAAATCCCATTGCACAGCTTATAGGACTTGGATCTTAAAGGATCTGCTACACAATGTGTTGGTAGCAGTTACCACTGCACATTTTAAGAGGTCTTGTAGCGTATTATTTTTATACTCTATATGAAATGGCATTGCTTATATGATGGGGACCGGGGTAGCTCAGTGGTTAAGGTGTCAGACTGCTGATCAGAAAGTCCCAGGCTGAAATTCTGGCACCTCCAAGTTGCCACTGTTGGGCCCTTGAGCAAGGCCCTTAAACCTCAACTGCTTAGATGTGTATAGGGTGAAATGTAAGCTGTTCAGTATAAGAGAGACTGCCAAATGCTGTAAAAGCAAAAAAAGAAGACAATTGATTTTCATCAGCAGAAATCTTTAATATCACACTTTCTATGGACAGGATTTTTTGTGCATCATTAATTCATGCTGATATGGTTAATTTGTTTGGTTTTGTTTAGGGCAATAAAAAAAAGTATTTTTTTTAGGTTAAAAAAAGTTAAATTGCTATGAGCAAAAAAAAAAAGACCAAATAAATATACCTAAGAAAAATATTGATATGATATAGGAATATAGAATTTTATATCTATTATATCTTATAAAATTATTACATCTATACTATATTAATATTTATATATCAATATCTATCTATCTATCTATCTATCTATCTATCTATCTATCTATCTATTTTTATGTATGTATATATTATTATTATATATAGATATTAATTATATTATTATTAATATAATAATATAATTAATATCTATCTATCCATCTAGATAGATAGATAGATAGATAGATAGATAGATAGATTACATCTACACTATCACTTTTTCCATCTTTTTCATTCATCAAAAGCATTTTTAGGCATTAACATGTATTTTTTTTATAATTTCTAATAATCATTTCTAATAATCAAATCTGTATCACTTAAAATGTTGTTTCATTCTTATTAAAACACCTGTTACACATGTCATAAATTGCAGTTAATGTTCACATCATACATCAGAACAAGGGGTAAAAAGTGGTCTCGGTGACTTTGACTGTGACGTGGATGTTGGTTCGAGAAAGGATGCTTATATATGCATTTCTTTTCACAGAACGTCCTTGTAGATGAGAGAAGTCGAGTAGAATGATCAGACTTAATCATGCAACTTTAAACAGAAAGGTTAGGGTAACCAAAATGAACACTCTTTACATGAACAGTGTGCACAAAACATCCATGAATCCAAATCATGTAGAACCTTGAAACCCATGAACTCATCCACTCACATCTGACTATATTGCTTTTTGCAAGGTGTTTGTACAATAGTGTCTATGGTTTATATTTTAACTGAGTTGAGTGTATTCATCTTGATAATCAGATCTCTCTCTCTCTCTAGGAAGCAACCACATAATAATATGATTTTTAATGCAGACTTTATACTGTCTTGCTAACAGTCTGATCACTTTAGATCCTGTTTCTAAGTATTCATTCTAAGTATTCTATGGAACAGTGTTTTTTTCTTTTACTTAAATAAAGCTCCAGTCTACATGCATCACAGAACAATGAACATTGATTTTTTGACCCTATTTACTAATGTGTCTAAATGCAATTGTCACTTAAGGCACTTCCAACTTGAAACACTAGCCAGTTAAAGCGGTTTAAATAATCAACACAGTCACTTTGATTTTTTTCTCGCTTTGCATCATATTGGAAAAGTCATGCAGCATTTTTAAACATGCCACAGAGCAGACTAGTATGTTAATTCTTAGTAGTATTTGTATCATGTAGTGTATGTTTATGGAAGCTTCTGCACTTACACTGTTTCTTCACTGATTTATTCAGTTTTTCCTATAATGTGTCACCTGTGTACAGTATAGGTGCAGCTGGTGTATTGGACGTTTTGAATGTATGCACATGTACAGGTGTTGGAAAGTGTAGTGCAGGGACGAAATAATCGTTAACATCATAAAGGTGTTGCGATGTAACAGAAATTTCAGCTTATAAACATTAAGCCTGCGTAACGGTAAGTTCACAAAAAAGAAAAAAGAAATAGTTCATGGATGATAATGCTTTTTGGGAGGGTTTTAACCCATATTTGTCTTTCTTTTCATGATTATTTCCATAATCCATGTCTAGATGTTAGCTTCGTTCTCATTACTGCAAGGTCCTGTCCCTGTACACTTCCTTCCTTACTGCAATGGTGAGAGATCACATGGAAAAGGGGAAAAAAAAAGAGGATTGGATGGATGTTGGGAGAGCTACAAAATTAAACAGCCCATCCCCACCGCGCTTACACTTTCTCTCTTTTGCCCCCTCCTCTTGTTATCCTCCCCTGCTCATTTGAATAAATTAACACCCCGCCCACCCCCCAACGCCACCACCACATGTCTCGCTTCACCACCTTCTCTTCTTTCCTGATCTCTCCCCCCTTAATGGACAAGCAGCTGTGAAGGAGAAAGATCCAGGAATATCTTCCTGTTCTTTTTTTCACCGTTTTTCGCACAGACTCACTTTTACACATTCACTTTCACTTGTGCACACTGGAAACACACCCAACCCTGGTCGCATTCCTCATCCTACCTTGTTTTTCATACACGTGTACCAAAATACATAATCACTATTTTTTTCTTGGTGCAGATTGGCACCTACCAACACGCATGCGCATTAGCGTCCAACCCTCCCTCCGCTGTGTGACGTTGTTCCGTGACTCACTTGACTAAGGCTGGGGAGCTTAACATGGCATACTGTACCGCATCAAGCTACCTAATTACCAGCAGAGCTGCTGTGGTAGTGAACCCAGCGCTGTGTAAAATGGCCGAGACAGGCGCTACTACCATGTTTCCACCACCACGACTCCCCATCTGGGCCTTTTTTTTTTTTTTTTTTTTTTTTCGGACGCCATTTTGGATTCACTTTTAATAGGCGGGCATACTGCAGGGGAATCAACATTACAAGCAGCTGCTGTGAGATTGGTCTAAGACTGCACTGCAGCCCTTTCTCCCTTTCACCTGTGGTCTCCAGGAGCAGATGGGCACACTAAACCTTCACCCACCACAATGACTTTGCAGGGGCTGGAGGGGAAGCAGCGGGATCGGTCTCAGCATTAATAGCATTAGTGTTAATATTATCCTGCTATGGCCTGAGGGAGGTTTACTGATTATTTAGCATTACTGTTTTCATTAGCCCACCCCGTTTCAGCTTGCCATGTTTTCTCCTTCATTTTTTTTCTCCAGGCACAAATCACAAGAAGAGTGATGCAAATGATTTGAATCATAATGTTGCTTTCCTGCACTTACTCTCTGCTTAATTGTGGTGTATTTCGATTCCCCTGTGGCCATGCCTTTCTGATATACATATTTTCTTGTAATCTTGAAGAGGGTCCAAAATCCGCACCGCATGAGTGCAGACAATTAATTAGAATGGAATTAATTGCTACTAATAGTAGGTTTGTTCAGATAAGAACTCTTTCTTTTGCAAAGACCTTATTTCTATTGTAGGTAGGCCAACCTACCTCTCATAGTTTGTTATAAAATACCTACAATTCAATTTAATATAACATTGTACATTTCCTAAGGATTTTAACTGAAAAACATATAGGTCAAATTTATTGACGCCACTAAAAATATAATTTTTTTACAACACCCCTCTGTGTGTGTTTGCATTGTGTGCTTTTTGCTTGTGTTTGTGTCTGTCTTCCTTCTACCTACAGGAGAAGTCCGTAACCAAACTACTATCCTGGGAGTGAAGTATAAAAGAGGAGAGAATCTTAACTCTGGTATGAATAGCATTTCTTTTTAGTTTATGTTGATAGTGTTTTTATCTTACATTAGACATGAGCTTTAAACAATAAACTGAATGTGGACGGTATGCTGAGTCGTATGTCTTTTTTCATTCACTGATGTAAGAATCACACTTGTAAAAAATATTTTTACAAATACTGAAAATTCAATACTTTAAATTCAAAGCTGTTTCTTTAAATGGTCAGTAAACGAGGTTTGAGCCTGAATATGTTTGTGCATATTCAGGTCATACATACAATACTCAAAACAACCAACCAAAATTGACCTTTCACAGCATTCCCTAAAGGAGGCGTCAAACCAGCACTGATTATGTCTTTAATTTTTTTTTTTTTAAGTGTTGATTTCGAGCTTGACCTACAGTCAGGTCCATAAATTTTACAAGAAAGATAAGAGTTTTGTCTTTGGCCTCTTTACACCACCATATTGAATTTGAAATGAAACACTCATGATGTGAGCGAAGTCAATACAGCTTTAATTCCAGCTTATATTGGTTTTCTCATTCTCTTACACACACATACCCCATTTTGAGGGGCTCATAAATAATGGAACAAATGGCTGAAAAGCAGTTGCATGGCCGGGTGTGGCTTGTTCCCTCATTACTCCATGACTAATCAAGCAGATAAAAAGCCTGGAGGTGGTTCTGAGTGGTGCATTTGCGTTTGGTAGCTGTTCTCTTGGCAGCTGTTCACATGAGGTGTCTATGCAAGTGAAGGCTTCATCATTAGGCTGAGGTAGCAAAAACATTGGGAGTGGCCGATACAACAGTTTGGAATATTCTTAAAGAGAAGGAATTGGTTGGCAAGCTCAGCAACACCAAAAGGCCTGGAAGATGACCGAAGACAACTGCCAATGGAACAGGGTCACTGGTGTTTATTGATGACTTGACTGCTGATCAAAATAGCGGGATGAATTCTGAAGTGGATTTGGCTATACTTCCTGCTCAGATTTGGCCAACTGCTTCAAAACTCATAGGATAATGCTTTGTATTGCATATGAATAATGACAAAAAAAAAAAAAAACAGTGAAAGCTACCCAAGGCAAAGAAATGGATTATTCTCCATTTACTGGCCAAGTCAGACTCCTGCTCTCAACCCATTAGCACATACTTTTCTCTTACCGAAGACAAGACTTCAAGCAGAAGCTGTAGGTAGCTCAAGGGAGGAAACCCTGCATTTGGTCATGTCCATGTATTTCAGACAAAAGATTTTCATCCATGTGTTGAGGGCAATTTGTCAAACACCTTGACTAGAGCTGAAAGTCTTGACTTTGCTCACATCTTTTCATCTTTCAAATTTAATTTGGTGGCGTAGGCCAAATGCCAAAAACACGTATCTTTGTTCCAAAATGTACGGGCCTGACTGTATATGTGTCATTCTTGACACCATTGACAGCTCAAGTAATCTTGAAAACTTGTACTTGTTGTCACCCCTGCCATGAGTGTAAGTATTTTTTTTTTCTTTTATCAATTTATTCATACTTTTGGATTATATAGGGGGTTAGAGAACCAATTTGTATCTTAGTAGGGGTCAATCAGAATATAAGAGGTACTACTCATTATGGCAGGCACATCCTTGATTTAATGCGGACATTTGGCATAAAAATAGAAAAAATATATAGTCACGCCTCTGCCTGTCATGATGACTGAATTTCACTTCACTACGGCATCAAACATAAAACCACATCAGCTTTGCCCAGCTTCACGAGAAATCACCTTGATTTATGACTTCTTTCTTCTGACTCTACAGAACTCAATCACATTTCTGAATGTTTTGTGTCAATGTTCCGCCTCACATCAGACACTACCGCCCCATTTAAAAGAGCAAAAAAAGGGAATAGAGTATAACGATTACAATTACATGCGTGCATAGAAATAAAATATTTCAAGTTCTTATAGTCAGATTATTTTTGATAGATTTAAGAGAACAGTTCTCCCTGGCTCAAACTGATAATTATCATGTTTTCATGCATACAAATTTAGTGTTTGTTTTTTTCCCTATATACAGTATACAATTAAGCACTATCAAAATTCTGAATGCAATTTGTAACAACTTTTACAGTACTACAATTACTAAGGATACAAAGTGTTGTTTAAGATAACATTATCAGATATGTTTTCCTCCTGAAAGTTCTTCTGTGTCTGGTTTTGACAAGCAGCTACTCTCCCCTCTTTTCCGTACACCAGACAGCATTGTAAACATTGGGTTTCATGTGCATATATTTGTTAAGGTAAACAAGCATTTTGATGCTCCCAATTTATAGTTTTCACTCTTGCATAGGTAAATAATCTTTTCAAAACTGCTCCTGTAATGTCTTCACTCATTCTACACTCATTCTTCTAGGACTTAATTCTACAGTAAGATCATACCTGTCATAATTTCAGCACAATTACTAGTTTGATGGTGCACCTTCCACCTCCAGGGTCCAGGTTTGATTCCCGCCTTGGGTGCCTTGGGGTCTGTGTGCATGGAGTTTGCATGTTTTCCCTGTGCTAGTCAGTCATAAAAAAATAGGAATAAATACAATGTTCTCCATTGGCCTCCACAGATAGGAATAAATACAATGTTCTCCATGTAGAAACCTCTGTAGTCCATAGTTGGACTACAGAGGTTTCTACATGGATGGAATGGATGGTTGCTTATCTAGACCTGTTTACTATAATTATTCTATAAATATAATTTCTGGAGGATTGGTTTCCTTTTGATTCTGATTCCTCTCAGGATTTTTAGGATCCTTTCGGATTTTTCCCCTTAGGATTTTTCCTAATGTTGTCTCAGGGAGGTTTTCTTCACAACTATCTTTAGCTGTCTGGTTTGAACATTGACCATCTAAATCTACATTTAGACTTTTGTAAAGCTGCTTTGTGTTACTGTATATTATACCGCTGAATAGACAAAACATCTTATGCATGAGAACTTTTTACACAGTCAAAGAATTTCCCTTTATCTATTAGTCCAACATTGGAAAGAATTCTTTAAAAAAAAAAAGAAGAAGAAGAAATGTCTTGATGATATTGAGTCATTCTGAATATTTGGCACAACTCACCTCTGGTGCATGAAACAAGATATCCAGGACTTTCCCTGACCTACTTCCCTTACTAAAAACAGAATAGTGGACTTATCAAGCTCACATTTAGAAGGATTCTGAGTTAAATAGTTGAGATACAAGTAAACAAGTATTTTCTGTAACGCCTGAATGAATTCAGGTCAGGAAATGTAGTGTATAGTCCAACACATCATCATATACTATCATTACAGTCTTCTATGCTTAGCAACAGGTTCTATTTGGGAAGAGTGACAGCATTAATCCAGTAATCCATGCAAACTTGGTTTTAGTAAATATAAAACATGCTGGGTTTTAAGAGCTAGAATCAGGAAAGGCTATTCCATGCTCAACCACATACTGCAGCGCTTCCTGTACATTTAACTTGATTTACAGTGTAATAATTCTGCTTAATGGATACGCCGCTACCCACAGCTAAATCTAATTTAATACGGTTGTGTGCATTTGTACATCTGTAAATAAGGTGACATTCTCTGACTGGACCGTGTTAGTCACCACATAAAGAATCAGAAAGTTGTTAAATAATCTACTCTTACTGAGGTAATAACTGAGAGTTCTGGAGATGAACTGGCAATGTGGAAGCCAAAGAGTGTGCACATTACAGCAGACACTATTAAACAATCCAGTTCACAAGTGCAGAACCCTGTCCTGTCTGCTCCTGCATTTATTATTGTTATTAGTATTGTTTCTCAGGCTATGTATACATTACAAGCCTCAACATTCATAAGTGAAAGTGACTTTTATTTGACCGTAAGAAGGGCACATCTGTTCTCAGAAACGGCATGCATGCACACAAAAAGTCTTTGCTTCTGTCAAAACACTTTGTATTTGCAAATTGTTCATTTCAAACAATGCATACAATTTTAACAAAAATATGCTTGGGATTTTGCTCTGGAGGACAATAAGCAGTTAGACAGCTGTATTCGTTGGTGCCCAGAAAAAGGAAAAAAGCCTGTTTTAGCAGCTATTGTTAAATCTCAGTGCTGTTGATGCTGACTGATGACGTCAGCACACATGAATTCCATTCTTATCATTCTCATTCGAGTTGCAAGACTATGGATATTTATCTAATCTGGTACCTCATACGAAAGTGATCCGACATTGAAAAAAATCAGATTTGTTAATTCAGATCTGTGTCACATTAGGATAAAATCAGATTTGATTCAGGCTGGTAATGTGAAGTCCATACAATAATTTCTACTAAACGTACTGGTTCCATTTCCCAGTTTTTCCATTATTAAAGGACGTCTGAACATGGTCTTTCTTTGTCCCATGAGCTTCACACTTGGCAAACTTAGCAATAAATGCTGTCACTCTGTTTATGATGTCTAAAAACTTGCTAGATAGGTGTGTTTTTCTCACACAGTACAGTAAATGTCACAGTTTAATGAACTTGTTGTATGGACAGAGTTTGTTGTAGATAATTAGCAATCCGAGGCACTTATAGAATTAAAACTTCAAATCAAAGAGGTGTACTTATGCGCCTTGTAAAGATGAAATTGTACAAGGTTTTGAACAATGTCTTAATGACTTAATAAAAATACATGGATCTTGCCTCATTTTGCCTCTATTTACTAATTAGGTTACTTCTAAAGGCAGTTGGTTCTACTGGATTTTAGGTGGCGGTATCAGAGTAAAGGGGGCTGAATACAAATTCCATGTCACACATTATGTGCCACTTTGTGTTGGTCTATCACATAAACACATAAAAACAACAACTTCTAATTTCGAAAAAAAAAAAAAAACGAAAAAAAAAAAAAACTAATACCACTATTTAACTTATTATATGTAAAATTAGTGCCCTGCGATGGATTGACACCCTGTCCAGGGTTTATTCTTCCTCTTACCCTAAGTCTCCTGGGACAGGCTCCAGGCCCTTCGCAACCCTGAATACAGGATAAAGCGGTATAGACTATGAGTGAGTGAGTGAGTGAGTGAATATGTAAAATTTTATTAAAAGATAAGATAAGATAAGGTAATTAGTCAGTGAGACTAATCAGATGTAAACTCTTCTTGCTATGAAGCATTAATATTAGACTTTGAAGCCATTACAAAAGGTCATGTAGTCTGACTACAGATCTGCAGAGCAATGGGAATGTCAGGATAGAAATTGAAGCATATTTAGCGATGCACCCATCATGCACAAGCCTCTGGAAGCAGTGTTATGATCTTATCTGTGGTTGCTTCAATAAGCTTAGCAACATTACATGCCACTAAAGTGGTTTTGAAAACATGAGGAATCATTTTCAAATAGGAGTTCTCCACTACATGGTATATTCTAATCAAAGCTTAAGATTGTCGAATAAAATATTAGAATCTTCTTTCTTTTTTTTTTTGGCCATGCCGGAAACAAGAAACCTGAACTGACTCACATATATTAGAAAATGTGAAAATATCAGGAGCCAAGCTTGTATAGCTGACCATGTATGTGATATGATGCAAAAATTAATTTCGGAGTTTTCAGAATTGTCTTGAACTTTCTGGAACGTTTGACAGCATTTGTAAAGTATTCACTATAGAACATTCCAGAAGCTTCCAGAACATGTCTAGAATGTATCAAAACATTTAAGAGCTTTTTAGAATTTTCTTGAATTTCTATAACTTTCTAGAACATTTATAGCAGTATAAATTAAAAAAAAAAAAGAAGTGAGCTCAACAGTTCAAAAACAATGTTTAAAGGAAATCGAAACCCATTTTATAATTTTTCTAGGTGTAAGCTAATAGAATAAACAATTACTGTTCAAGGACAAAAATTGTGTTACATTGTGTAATTCAATGCACTTTAATTAACTAACAATGTTCTAATAAGATTATCTCACTCACTTTCTTTCAGTAACTGATTAATCCTGGTCAGGGTTGCAGTGGATCCATTCAGTCATACCTGCCAATTTATCAGCGACTCCTTGCGCATGCTTGCATGTTTTGGGACAGTGACTGGAAACAAGAGAAGACAGCAGAGACAGGGAGAACGGACAATCTGCTCAAACATTAACCTGAGCTCAGACCCGAACCCAGGACACTGATGCTGTGAGATGGCGATGCTATCCACTGCACCACGCTGCTGCCCAAAAAGATTCTGTTAAGTTAAATTTAACAAGAACTGATGTATTTTAGTCATGATTGTGTAACAACATTTTTTTAAAAATCCTTTAAATAAATAAAGTTATAAGCCGAAAGAAAGTTAAATAAAGTTGTTATTTCTGTAACACTGTAAGGTCACCATCTCCCTGCAAATAAAACAAATGTTTTATTTGGTTATTGCTTTTGACTGGCTTGGAGTGTGGAGGAGCAAGCTCAGTGAGAAAGTGCTTATGCTAGATCTGTCTGTTGCGTCTTTAGATGCAGGCTCTTTTTTTGGGTACCCTGTGTCCCCATGTCATAGGTGTGTAGTGAATTTGTGTGCTGCTTTATGCAGTGCTATCGTGTTGCTTCTGTATGCAACAGCACTGCTATTGTCAAGACTTCCTGCTGAGCTTTTGCTGAATACTAAATATTTCCAAACTTTTTACTTATGGCTTTCTTTTTTTTTTCTTTACACCCCTTATAGAAATGAATTTAGGTACAATTTAGCACAATTAACTTGTGCATATATTTTACCAACATTAATTAAGAACACATTATTATAAAATAATTAATGTCATAAATAAACCCCATCATTGATTATTTTAATATAATAATATCCATGGTGTTTTATTCCTTACTTATGGTACTTTGGGAAACCTTTTTAAAATAAGGAAATGTATTTTTGTTGGGCTTTCCATAAAATTTTAATGAGGAAAAGTAATCATTTAAATCACACTGGATGGAACAGACTCTTCTTCCCATGCCCTATGATTTGCATATTAGTAAGAAGAGGATTTTTATTTTGCTAAATCTGTGTTAGTTTGTGTGAATTTGTAGGAGGATAACAACAGTGTTTTTCCTTCTATATTTACATCTGTTACATAACTAAGCAGAGACAGTGGCTGGCTGTAGTAGGAGTGAGGCAGCTCAGCTATTCTGTGCTCTCTATTCAGCCAATACTTATATATGTGTGGTTTGCTGAAGTTTCTATCCACCAGGGAATAACATATTTTGCATCTCAAATATTTTACCTGTCAATACTTTCTCAATTATTCCGGGCAAATTGTGCCTATTTATGAAGCCCAAAATAAATATACATACATACATACATACATACATAAAAAGTTCACTATCCCCAATCTTGGTAATCACATAAGACAATAAAATTTGGGGAAGTGCATTTCATGGCAAAAGCCTGTTCTGTGAAGTTGTAGTAGCTGACGAATGCAGGCAATGAACATCATTTGTAGATCTAATCAATACAAAACTGATTAGATCTCAGCACTACACAGTAGAGTGGGAAGGAAGTTGTTGATTATGTAACAACCACAATGTGTCAAAAAAAAGTACAAAAACCAACATTTATCAGTTATAGAGTATATTGCAAATTAGAGTGGTGGCTCATTGGTTGTGACAATATGTTCAACAGGTATCCTGCAAGGTGTCCTGGGATGTGTGAGAAAAAAAAAATCTCTCTCTATAATGTTTATCGTGTACAAGGTCAAGAATGGGCTAGAGCCTGTCCCAGGGGACCTGGAGATCAAGGCAGAGTAAACCCAGGTTGGGGTGCCAGTCAATCGCGGGGCACACAAGCAGATGCACTCACTTACACACTCTGGGCAATTTGGAAACACCAATTAGACTAATATGCATGTCTATGGACTGTGGGAGAAAGCTGGAGTACCCAAAGGAAACCCACCAAGCACGGTGAGAACATGCAAACTTCATACACACAGACCTAAGGCAGGAATGGAACCCTCAAGCCGAGGCCATGGTGCTAAACACTACAAGGTAAAGAAAACAATCCGATCTAAATCTTTATCTAACAACTTCTTGTTTCTGTTGATGTTAGTTGAAATCTGTTGACATTTTGCCTTTTTTTTTTTAACATAATACCATATTTTTTAACAGTCATACCAAGGTATCTTTTGTGGACGATACTGATACACTCTTCCACATTTCCATCTATATAAATAAAAAAAAGGTTTTGTCTGTATATTGGTCAGAACTTGCTCTTTTAATGATCTATACATTTCATACACCGGGACCCAAAATCAATCTCAGAATTTTTTCTTTCTGTATGTCTGTCCATCCAGATTTTGTCACAGCATCAAGCAAAACTGGGTGGTCAAAATTTAATGAAACTTTTTTCAGTACTACTTATCTGCCTGAAGTTTAACCTTAAAATAATTTACTAATAAGCTACTTGATCAATATAAACAGTAGCACCAATAGATTTAAATTAGAAAAACTAAACTGAATATTTTTACTGGGCTTAGTTAATATTTTCAGCTCTGAAATAACAGCACTGACGTGGTCTAAGTAAATTGTAACGTGCTGTAATAGTTTTAAACAAAACTATAATCTACTATTTTGATTTTTCATCTGTGATTTACTCTCCGATTATCGAACAGTGAGTATATTTGGCTGACGACAAAATAAGTACAACCTAGCGCAAACAAGGAGTAAACATAACCATTTCTATACAATCTTTCCCATTGACTGTAATAAGATGAAATGACAACAGATTTAAAATCTTGCCGTGAACTCTGTAAATTTTTTTACAATTTTCCAATTCAGTGGAAACCAATACAGTATAATGTTCTCATATCAAACAAAATTTTGTGAAGTAACAGTTTAAAAGTTCATCTTTGTTGCAGGCAGACATGTATGAGGGCTTCAATCTGAAATTATAATAATATCACTGATTACATTAAAGCTGATCAGCTTATTTTTAGTGTTAGCCTTTTGACTATCTCTACAAACTCTTTACCTGTCAATAGTTTGCTATATAAAGTGTCCTTGCACAGGCTGTAATCAATGTGTTTATTAGCATGGAAGTTGTTGACTGATAACACAAAACGATAATGAACTCCTGTCAATTAGGTTATTTAAAAATAGATATTATAGTAGGCTGTGTAGACTTAAGAGGTTCTAAGTGTAGACATCATGCCAGGGAATGTTACTCCACCTTATTTGAAATTAGTAGGTTGTTTACTTCAGTTTGTGGTTTATATTTTGTATTTTTACTATTGAAAGATACAATGTGAAACAATGTTACCAACTTTCCCTAGGACTTAAAAGTAAATGGATAGTCTTTTTCTTTTTATGCAAGTACGTAATACGTAAATTAAAGAAGTATCCTATTAGTTTTAAGTCCTGGGGAAGGTTTGGTTTCAATACAACTGGGGAAATAAGACAGATTCCGAGGTAAAGTCATCATAAAAGGTTATCCACACTATAACACTGTAACTAATAAGGTCAGATTAACTGTATGTCATATCTTTTTTTTTTTGTATGCGTTATTTTGTATTCTAAATAGAAGCCCCCTGACCGCGCGCGCGCGTGTATGTGTGTGTGTGTGTGTTTGAAAGACATGAGAAATAGTACGAATCCTGTAGCGTACGCACACACACACACACACACACACACGCACAGTTTTATGATGGCAATCTACTACGCGTAAAGTTCTTGGTCCAGGTGATGCTTGACTCGCGCTCTCTCCAGGACACCCACACACACACACACACACACACACACAGCAGCAGCAGCAGCGCATCAGCCAGACACCTGAGTCGTTACGCACACCACACATTCCACGTTCCTCCTTTTCTTTCGGCTTATAAGCAGCCACGGCACTCCACGCGCTTGTCCTCTTCGCCTCACACGCTCTTGCGGTCTCTTTCGCTCTCCGTGCTGCGCCGGGGAGCACCACTCCACCGGATCGATGACGTTTCCACGGAGGAGTGACCAAAC
The DNA here is from genome assembly GCA_028570985.1 of Heterobranchus longifilis. Taxonomy (NCBI): domain Eukaryota; kingdom Metazoa; phylum Chordata; class Actinopteri; order Siluriformes; family Clariidae; genus Heterobranchus; species Heterobranchus longifilis. Next base: position 8,324,722 of record JAOVVB010000050.1, read on the forward strand.
CCGCCCCTGCTTTTCGGCGCTAGGGAGTCTGAGTCTAGGGCTGGAGAGATCGCCGGGGAGCATCGCCACCACTCCTGCACGGAGCCTCGCCTGGCCAAGCACTGCACCGTGCACACGTCGGGATTGCACAAAATTCCTGAGAAATATACCTGCTATTTATGGCATGTGGCTGATAACATTACTCCTGCTGTATTCTTTAAAAGAAGGTGAGTGGCCAGCGTAAAGCTTTAGTATCAATACATCAATAGATCAATCAGGTTCACTGTTATTACCATACCTTCAAAGAAAAAAGGAAAGGAAAAAAAATAATCAATGTTTCTTTTTGTATGACACGATGTAAAATGCCTGTAATTTCTATAATAAATGTTGTAAGGATCTGTGGTTTTATAAAGCTATATCTTCTTTCAGAAAGTTTAGAAGTTGATATTCGCTCGAACACTTAGGAAAGTTTGTAAAAATTGAATTTTTGCGATGAAATATTTGGATGTCGTGAAGATAAAGTGTAAACGTGGTTTTCAGAGGCTGAGGATGCTTTGCATGTTCCAGTGCGCTTTCTCATAATGGCGCGATTTGGGTACGCGATACGAATATGGACGTGGAGTCATAATTGTGTACGACATAAAGCAGGGAAACTGTTTCTTTCGGTTGTTTTTTTAGGCGCTTGCGTTCTGTTATAGATTGCACATGTGTATGTGTAGAGTTGTTTACACGAAAGATGTGGAGTTTTGCTCCTGAAGTGTGAATTTGATTTGTCCTGAACCTACTTTATCAGTAACAAGAGGTATAATTCCTCCGTTTGTCGCATTCGATTTGGAAAGCTTATTCTGTTATCGTACGAATCTTTATCTAAAGACTTTTCGTGCTTGATCCATGTTGAAAGACGGATATGTTTTGATTGTGTTTGTCTCCAAGTAAGACCATGGTTTTCTCTGCATATTTTTTTTTCCCTCTGAAAACAACAGCATTTGCAGCCCCATTTCCAATTAGTGGTGGTGCAATTAGTGGTCCTCCATTTTCTATGCCAACAGATTCTTTATCTAGATAGTGTTGCTGATAATGAACTTCGTATTAGAGCAAGGTGAATTAATGCACATAGATCATAATTTTTTTTTTATATTTGCATGATTTAAGATTACACTGTTTCTGTAAAGATTGAGTGTTATTTTAAGATTTCTGAACATTTTGGGTTTTGACAGCGCCCATCCCCCTCTCCTCTTCTCTCTTTTCACCTTTCTTTTCCAATCTGTCCAAAAAATATTTTGTTAGTTTAT
>JAOVVB010000050.1:8339325-8361006 GCA_028570985.1 Heterobranchus longifilis
ATGAGGTTACAAAAAAAAAGCATATTACTGTACATGTAATTTAAATATCACTTGTCTTCGAGCACAAAGATTGCTATGTTAATGTAAACCACATAATATTCATCTCTGTCTCTGAAGCCTGGTTCATACTGTACTTCTGCATTTGTGTATTTGTGAATACGTGAGGGTGTTGGGCATCAGTGATTGCATAACAGTCTACCATCATACTTGTATGTGAAAAAATGTTCAGTAGGAGGCCAAAAATGAAAAACTAAATAAATATTTCACAGCTACAGTAAGAGAGCATTTGGTATTTAACAGATTTTCACCACAAATAAAGATGAGTTAAATAATCGATCAATAAATATTTTATAAAGAAAGAGAATGTATAATAAGTGGGTGTCAAAGTGTCACAACAGGCAGCATTGCTACTTTACCCACCCCCAGGTCCTGGATTGATCCCAGCTCAGATTACTGTATGTGGGACCCCCCCCCCCGATCACCCCTCTAAAAAAAAAAAAACTGATAGTAGATAAAGTGGCTTTTTACAAATTGCCTGTAAAAGTGAATGCGTATACACTGTTAAAGTTTTGAATTTGGGAACAGATGGTTACCCATAAACCCCTCAAAAAGTGTTGGTTCAAAGACATGAAATTTGTTTGTTCATATCAACCTTATGCCTATCAAAAACCTAGCCAAAGCACCAGAAATCTGTAATCCGGTTTAGTGACCTTGTTTTTTGACCTTGAGTCTTTTTCAATGTAAAGCTTGAACAAAAAGCAATAATATATCACATTGCTCATTTTTCGCATAAAACATAGTTGCTCTTTAGCGACTACTGAACCGTAACCTGGCCTAGTTGGATCTGTATCCATCCCATAGATCGACCTCTGCGATCCAGACTCCGTCTGGGGACAGAGAGAAGGAAAGGGCCTCCACAACGCTGTGATTATCATCCTGGGAAGCCTCTGCATTGTGTTAAATGTGAAAAGAGATTAGATGGTTTTAACTCTGCATCTACCATACAAATTCCAATCACATAACATATCCTTTCATGTTCTATGGGAGACAGAGACTGAAAGAGGGAGAGAGAGAGAGAGAGAGAGAAAGCGAGAGAGAGAGAATTCAAACCCCCACCCCACTAAGGCTTTAATCTTTTTCATGTTTTATCCATACTGTTGCATACATACTACATATTTTATAGGTCACCCTGATGTGTAAATTCGAAAAGCTAGTTGTCTCTCTGTATATGCATATATGCTGGATTAGAAATATGACTAACTGTGCGGCTGAAGGGTTTAGGTATCTGAAGTGACTTTAATTGCATAAAAACACATATACCACTGTATATCTGAACGCAAAACGAATCACAAGAATAGAGATCATCCAGGCATTTTTGACATAAATATAATGTTCAATTAGTGTAAGTGAATGAACATTCACTGTCTCTTAAATTCACTTTGATCGGATCTAACACGTTCTATCAGTAAAAAAAAAGGACAACTGAGCCTTAGTAAAATAAAAATATTTTTAGAGGCACATTTATAGCCATGCTGACATGGACATCTTTGTATTTTATTCATTTCCCCCCCCATATACTGTATGTACATCTGTATGCAAACAGCATGGTAGTTTAGGTAGTTTAAGTACATATTTCAGTGGAGGTGCCATGACCTATTTATTCTCCTATCAAAATGAAGTATTCAAAACAGCTTTTGTGAGATTACTGATACTTTAATGCTTCCCTTACCAGCTATTTCTACTGTAATTTGGGTTAAGGCTGAACAGCTGAAGAGCTGTCTGTAAGACCTTTCTGTTATTTTCTGTAAAGTATTCATACCCCTTCGAACTTTTTTCACATTTTGTCACATTACAACCACAAACATAAATCTATTATAGAGGGGTTTTATGTAACGGACGAACACAAAGTGGCAGATGATTGTGAACTGGAAGGAAAATGATAAATGGTTTTCGATTTTTTTTTTTTTTTTTACAAATAAATATCTGTGTTAGTGTTGCACAGTTAATTACAGCACAGCATAAAAAAAATCTAAATTGCAATAGGGACCTGTGAAAGGATTTAATTGCGAGAGGCTGCAATCTCACTCACTCACTCACTCATCATCTATACCGCTTTATCCTATATTCAGGGTCGCGGGAGGCCTGGAGCCTGTCCCAGGAGACTTAGGGCACGAGGCAGGGTACACCCTGGACACACCAGGACACACACATACACACACTCATACACTCATTAGACTGCAATCCATTACACTTAATAGACACATGGTGGCACGTTGGCTTAGTGATTAGCACTGTCGCATTGCACCTCCACATCACATCTGTGTGCATGGAGTTTGCATGTTCTCCCCGTGCTTGGTGGGTTTTCTCCATGTTCTCTGGTTTCCTCGCACAGTCCAAAGACATGCAGATTAGGCCAACTGGTATTTCCAAATTGCCTGTAGATGGTTCTCTGGAAAAAGGAAATGGCAGCCCACTCCAGTATCCTTGTTAAGAAAACCCCATGGACAGCATCTAGGAAGGTCTGGCGTGCTATGGTCCATTAGGTCACAAAGAGCCGGACACAATTACGCACATAGCTGAGAATTTATATGAGTTTAAGTATTTATTAATTCATTTTTTTAAATACCTCTGAGTTGATAAATAAATATTGGCAAACATCCTCTTAATGTAGTGATTTGTCCAATCATTATCTGTTAGCCTAGATATCTAAGTTTGAATAGAAAATGGTACTGTACATTTTGTAATGGTAAATGGTAAAAAGCGGCACGGTGGCGTAGTGGTTAGCACTGTTGCCTTGCATCTCTGAGTTCCGGGTTCGATTCCCAGCCAAGTTTGATTCCTGTCTGTGTGTGCATGGAGTTTGCATGTTCTCCCCATGCTTGGTGGGTTTCCTCCAGGTACTCCGGTTTCCTCCCACAATCCAAAGACATGCAGATTAGTGTTCCCAAATTGCCTGTAGTATGTAAATTGGCACCCTGTCCAGGGTGTACCCTGCCTCGTGCCTGAAGTCTCCTGGAATCGGCTCCACCCCCTGTTTACACCTTTGGCCCAATGTGTCACACCAAAAAGAAACTCATAGCTCAAATTTTAACAGTAACATTAGTTGTCCATGACTAATAGTGGTTACTTACTATCCTGGTTGGATTGACACAGAGATTGACTAATTTGATAATCAGCCACAGTAAATCTTTTGAAGCATTTGACAAAGTTACGAAGTGGTAGTTTAATGGGCCTTCCATGTGATAGTTTGAATCTCAATGGTGTCATAGTAATCCATGGCCATAAGTCCAAGAGTGCAGAATTGGGTATAAGGGATGTGATATATATGAGATTTGTGAGTTTTTATTTATGGGGAAGAAGGACAATAGCATTTTTATCATGGGGTGTTTACATGTGTCAGTGTCTTTGCTCTCATCAGATGGTAGCTACTCTATGATACAGGAAAGCAGGTTGGTGGGTGTGACACTGGTCAAAAGTGTAATAAAAGCCATATGAGAAGAAATGACTGGTTTTCTCTCTTCTGGACTTCCACCAGTGAGCAGTGAGGATGTGGTCTCAACACGGCTGTACTTTGTGAACGCCTCCCTGCAGAGAGTGACCTTCTCCAGCTCGGTGGGGGTGTCCCTGCCCTGCCCAGCAGGTGGCACCCCCCATGCAGTCCTCCGCTGGTATTTGGCTACTGGCGACGACATCTACGACGTGCCCCACATCCGCCATGTCCATGCCAATGGCACGCTGCAGCTCTACCCCTTCTCCCCATCTGCCTTCAACAGCTTCATTCACGACAATGACTACTTCTGCACTGCAGAGAACCAGGCTGGCAAGATCCGTAGCCCCAGCATCCGTGTCAAAGCAGGTGAGAAGCTTTTTCGTTCATATTTTTTCTAATGTAAATATATGTCCATTTCTTCATGTATTTGTTTATTTTAACATTATAGATAAAGTAATATAAAGTAATCTAGTTTAATGTTATATATGATATTAAATCTGCAGTACGAAACGAGGTTTTCATTCGTCCAAGGTCGGCATTAATACATTAATCATCATGTTGCAAGGATGAAAAATGCAAATGATGGGGCATAGGATATTGTGTATACATTATGGGTTTACACTGAACACCTGCAGTAACAGAAAAAAACATTGTGGTGGCCATATTGCTAACCTACATAAGTATGTAAGTTCCACATGGGTATCCCAGTGGCCGCCTGTTGACCTGGCTCTTTTTAAAAAGTGAGCAGACAACTACGCAGTGCCACAGACAGTTGGCTGAGTATACCTCCTATTCAGTGCCAAGGTCACTTCTTGTGAGTGGGAGTTTTGACCGCCCAGTGACAGCAAGGGATGTCCACACACACACACACACACACACACACACACACACACACACATGCACACACACACACACTTATGCCAGCTTGCGCTAATACTGTGCCATTGTCCCTCCTGTCTCCCAGCCTCCATCTGTCCTCGGTGCTCAGAGTTTCTAGCTTTCAGAGGCTGCTTGCTCTACCTAGAGCAGATTAATTGTAATGGACATTTTTTTTTCTACATTGCTCAATTCGGTATTTGATCCTGAATTTCGAAATGAATTACCCAATAGCCAGTGGGAAAATAATGTTGTTGTTGTTTTTTTAAATAGTGTCGAAACTCACCAGGAGAATGCACTAGTCGAAAGCAAACAGCCAATCAGCTCCATCACTTGATTGTTGCCATGGGTACTACAGAGGGGAGGGGCAGGGTGTGGCACCCGGTGTCTCAGGTGGCACTCGAGAATGATGACAGTTGACAGCTCGTGGTGTTGTGCCACCCCCTCCCCCTTCGTCCCTCCATCTCTCACACTATCTGGCTTTCTTTAATACTCCCTCATTCTCATCCTCCTTTGTTTTGTCACAGAAGAAAACGTCTACATGCAGATCATGTGCCAGAACACCTGTGTGGACTATTTTTTTTTAAGTGTCAAAGACCTCTTTCTCATACATTTGCTTTATTAAAAAAGACATTACATAACCTAATGTGGCTCATGTATTTACGAATCAACTTGTGTTTGGACATCTTCTCCTCTATAGGGGTCACTCTGAGCAAATGTTGTTGTTATTATTATCATTATTTCTAATCTAATAATTCAGGCTAGATATTGTTGAGCTAATAAAAACAACAACAACAATAATAATAACATTAATAATAATAATAATAATAATAATAATAATAATAATAACAATTGATCCTAATTATTATTATTATTATTATTATTATTATTATTATTACATAAACACCTGAAAGCAAACTGCACGATAAATATGATGACCACCATTTTGGGACTTTCACCCAATCTGGCATAATGTTTTTTTTTTGGCACACCAAGTTGGCCAAGAAGTAGTTCTATAACCAAACATTTTTGTGAAAATTGAGATATTTCATTCTTTTAGAAGCTTTGAACTACCAAATGTATTCAAAAGGTCAAATACCACATTTCATAGCAAAATGTGACACATCTAAAAGCTGTGGGGGGAAAAACATGCTGCCATGGATGAACCAAATGCATTTAATGGAATTTTGGAGAATGTTGGAACCAAAAGAACAATGTTTTAAGTCTGTTACTGCTATTGGTGTTTCACCTTTGGTCATGAATTTCTATTGTTGGGTGATGATGCATTGTTTATAATGACAATGCTGATGATGCTTACTTGCAAGTAATTGAGAGCTCAACATACTGAAGATAGTAAAATGAGTACTTTATTTTCTGGTTCAATATCATACAGTCATTCATGGGTGTAAAACAAATTGTGTTGTCTTAGGGTACCTATGGTGTAGACTTTTGCTCTCAGGTCCTGGTCCAACTGCATACTTGTTGTTGTTGTTGTTGTTGTTGTTTTTTTTGCTCCCAATTTTCCCTAATGGCATACAAGGCTTGCACCTGTACAGTAATGTGAATGGGGAAACCCTTGGTTATGTACATGACCCTAGTGCTCTGGTCAGCCATGATCTCTTTTTAGCAGCCCAGAGAAATTAAACAGAAGATGCTTCCTACTACTGTATGGGAATGCCCCCACATGCACCTTTATAAAAACCCAAAGGGGTCCATGTCACAACCTTAGAAGTGGATTTTTGATTAAGGTAAATGGGCACAATGGAGCTTTTTGGGGGGCCCAGTGGATTCACTGGCTGACATTTGCGACATGCCACTCACCACCTGCAAACATTGACCATGAATGTTTGGTCAATAAAAACAACCCCTTAGGCATTTTAGAGATTTATCCTGCCCCAAATGCCCAGCCATTGGCTTATCATGAGCCACATTTAACAGGAGTACCCTACAAAGCTTTTGTACTAGAAACTGAGTGGCCTCTTCCTTGTTTGAGTGTCCTTTGTCACTTGATAGAATGTATACTTAATAACTGATATGATTAAAATGTTTAGGACAACAGTTGACTGAATTAGGTGGGAAAAGCTAATTGCCCCTGACTTAGATCTGACTTTGACGGCACTGGCACACCTTAAAAGCCAATGTTGTGCAAATTCCACATCATACTTCACTACTGCAAGACCCATCCACAATTTCACAATTGCATGAAAAAAAAGGCCAAACATTTGTGGATGGGTGAAGCATGGAGTAACTGCCACCTCCACTTTTTTTTAAGACCCAAAGTCTTACATTTAATGAGGCTGTGATGGACCGATGTCTGATTACACTCCGAATACACCCCAGTCTAATATGCACACTCTTGTTTACTCACTCGTATGTGCTACTGTACGTTCCTGCTCGATTGGGAAAGTGCTTGCAGTGGTGTCAGGATCTGGATCAGTGTTCCCACCTTCTTTCCATGAAGTCTGATCCTTGAAATGCCTAGCTTTAACACATCCCTGGGCTTTCCCCTACTGTAGCTGGGGTATGCACGGGATGGTCCCCTGTGGAGAAAATGAAGGTGACATTAGAGAGGCAGAAGGGAAAAAATAAGATGGGAACCCTGTCCAGGGTGCTGTTTGTGAGGCAGACCAGGAATGTTTGGACCGGAAAGCACTACCACATGATTTTTCTCCAGCTGCGTGTCCAGGGACATAGGCATGTTCCACTGGACCCAATAATCAATTGTTCCAGTACAGGCAACTTGATAATCACTTCTACCATCAACCACCAGTGACAGAAGTCCCTCAGCTGCTGCTAAAAGGTGAAGGTGCAACCAAAATCAAAGAGCTACAGTAATGGAAATGTTGGTGTCACCACAATATCTTTTAGAATAATGCCCAAATCTATCTATCTATCTATCTATCTATCTATCTATCTATCTATCTATCTATCTATCTATCTATCTATCTATCTATCTATCCATCTATCTATCTTTTTTCCATCTGTTTTGCTAGCTACCTTAGCCTAGATACTGGACATATGAAGAATACTGAAACTTGTTGTCACATACAGGGTGTGACCAGTACTTGCCAGACATTCCTGGAGCTCTCTTAATATTGCTGCAGGTCTTTTGGCAGCCTCCCAGTTATGTTTTTTTGTTGTTGTTCTTTCAGCCATAGTTTAAACAAACATCCTGATTTTGGTAATGTCACTGTTTTGCCCCATTTTCACCAAATGTTGATGGCCTTATCAATCTTACTGTACATGATTATATTTTTGGAAATTCTTTTTTCTTTTTTTTTCTTTTTTTTTTTTTTTCTCCTGTCAATACCTTTTCACAATGACATCCTGCATATTTTTTTTTATAAAAACCATAGCTTCAGCAGTCAGCTGCACAGTCTTATGCCCCATTGTTACACTTGTATTAGTTTTTTCCCTTTAAATGTTTCGATTTTATTTTCATATTCAGATCGATTTCATTTACCTGTTTGCAGCAGTTGCAGAACTAAACATGACCTTTTTTATATTTGTTTTGATGTCATAATATTATTTTTGAGAAGTATTTAAAACTTTGTGGTCATTTTGTTAGCCACAAGATGGCTGTGTAGAATTACGAAATTCATTCTTACAAAAACTAAAGAAAAGTTTTTAAAGAAAAATATTTCATAATTCCCAAAATGGGTATGTACAATTGAGAGAAAGAAAAGAAAAGAGAAAAAAAAACTTGTCCTTTCATGCACCTTGTTTATTCAATCTGATTTAACCATTTTTATGTCTTCTTTTTTTTTTGTAAATGACATAAATATATCATCATGTTTGTTCTTTTCTCTCATGTGCATTATTTAAATGATAGTGATACCTCGGTTCTCCCAGTGCCCATGAAGGCAGAAGGTGCACCAAACTGGGTTTTAGTCTGTTTCTAAGCAACGCATGAGCACAGTCAAGCATCAGTAACATTCTAATGATGGAGTACACTGAATGATCTGATTTAGATCTATAATCTATATGTAAGTATGTTGTTACGATTGAAAACAAAACCAAAATATCACAGGCTAAGTTCTTGAACCTACAGAGTCTATATAATTAGATCACACATGAATCACTTTAACGCTTATCTGATGACCTGTGTTTTCTAAGACAAGCAGTCACTCGAGAAGTTAATAAATAATATGAGAATGGAGAGGCCAGAGAGCAGGGGACCTTTATTGACTAGTTATATTGATTTAAATCCCTTTTGCACCGGTAAAGGGCTGTTTAGTTAGCAGTGGCTGAAACGAATCAAAACTACATACAAATTATTTAGGGTAAAAATTGTGCATGGTTTTTTACAAGCATCACTAGTGTATAATGCTTTAAACTCTAGCTTGATGATCACACAAGAAAACTGGTTTCAGTCTCTGTGGGGGACAGTGTCGCCTGGCACAAACTATTATTAATGACCAAGAAACCATGCCTGCAGGCAAGGCGTTAATTATGTCCAGGTTTGGTTGGGGGTTGTGCCAATTCTTAGAATTTGTTCCTGCTTCTCTAACCCCTTAAAGTACTGGCGTATTATTTGTCTCAAGGTGTATTATCTGGTAACTGCTATTAATTATTCAGCACCTACAACTATATACAACTATAAGAAATGCAGTATCTTCTATTCAGTTATGTGAGTCTGGATCTTCTGGATCAGTTTCTGGGATTTTGACAGACTTTTGCCGAAATGAATCCACAAGCACTCGGTTTGTACAAGGAAGAACAATTTTTAGAATGAAAACGCCCTTGCACTGCCTCCCACAAAGAAACAAGGGAGCAGTTACAATCCCCAGGTAAATAGAGGTTGATGAGGAAAAGACAACAAATTGAAAGTCAGAAATGAAAACTAAATTTCTCTAATCCACTTCGGTTCCCCAGTTGCCCTTTACTCAAAGCAAATTCCCTTTGTTTTGTTTTTTTAACATCTCTATTTCTACGTCGATTTCATTCTGCTTGTGAGGTGCTGTATACATGGTGGACATTTACACAGATTAAGGTTTGGACAACCTAAACATACATCATAATTGTACAAAACAGTGTATATATGTAATAAATATTTTGGAATTAAACTTTATTTCTTGGTCATTTTTCAAAGAATATCCATTGGCCAACTATTTGGCCCTGTTTGACTCAATTGAAGGGTAAAAATATGTTTTTGCCTTTAAAACTGTATAATAAGAGAGTTAAACCTGCTCCCTATTTTTGTTCACACGTAGTGTTCAGGGAGCCATACACGGTTCGTGTGGCTGATCAACGGTCCATGCGGGGCAACGTGGCTGTCTTCAAGTGCCTCATTCCTTCAGCTGTGCAGGAGTACGTCAGTGTGGTCTCCTGGGAAAAGGACACTGTTGCCATCGTGCCAGGTAGGACCGCAGTCCCACACTCTCTCACCATGTCAGTCATGTTAATGATAGAAGAGAATCTTCTCAACCGATTTTTATTGTTTTTTTTTATTGGTGATTTTTCTTGATAGGATCAAGATCTGGCAAATGAATAGTGTAAAATGCCAAAAATTTTGAAGAATTGAGAAACAATGTGTGATGTACAGTATCTCAGTCAGTCAACGATAGAGCATTATTATAAGCATGTGCATGTGGGATAGCCCACAAATAGAATTTAAACAGTGTCATTCTTAATGTAGTTTTATTTAAACCTTTTGGAAGTCTACAAACGTGCATGTATTGATTCTTAAATAAATGAATCTCAGACATCATGTTCTGATTTTAGAGACCTTAGAGGTTTATGCAGCTCTTGTAATCAGCCGATTCTGGTAATCTGCAATTCATTTATTTATTAGTATTTTTTCCATGTCTCTTATTTTTTCTTATATAACGAAGCGGAAGGGAAAACACTTCAACTGCACTGATCAGCCATAACATTAACACAATGAATTGAACAACATTGATTATCAATTATATAGCACTAAACTTGTGACGGGATCATGGACAACCATGGCCCGTCTACGTCCACAGGGACGAAAGGCCAGCCTGTCTGGCATGATCCCACAGAAAAACCAATGCAGCACAAACTGCCAAAAAAAAGGTCAATGCTGGTCATGATAGAAAGATATCAGAACACCCAGTGCATCACAACCCTCTGCTGATGGGGCTTAGCAGGCACAGAGTGTAAGATTATGGATCCTCCCCGAACCTTAGATGGCTGCACACCAGACAAGCCGAATACTTTGACCAAATAACTTTATTCTGTCATGTGAAACTAAGAGCTGTGCAAAGCAATGGCTGAACTAAGTGACCAGTGCAATCCCTTCAGCATTAATACAGTACAACTATGCATTGCTTAACTTCCTTAATACGTCCTGTGAAATAAGATGTTAACAGAATGTGTAAAAAATAAGCATTTCAAACAGATGCAATTAAACAGATGTTTTAATAACTAACCAAGGCAAGAGCAATGTCCTCAGCTGAGCTGGAAGTTGTAGGGAGGACCTTAGCTGACCTTAGCCGGAAGGTCAAGTGATCATTGGAGGTCGACTAGGTGATCGCCAACATCAGCTCATTGTGATTGGTTGCTTCGTTGACCTCTACAGTGAGCTCATCTTTGGAGGTTGCCTCACTGACCTCCAGCATGAGCTTATTGTTAGACTTCTGTTTAACCTCTGGAGTAAGCTTGTCATTGGATGTTGCCTCATTAAGCTACAAAATGGGGTCATTATGACAGACTACCTTGTTGCTCCCTAAGTTGAGCTTGTTCTTGGAGGGGACCTTGTTGTGATAGGTCTCCTTGACCTCTAGCATTAGCTTATCTCATTGTGAGATGTCTCCTTAACCTCTAGAATGATATTGTCCTTTGAGGTCACCTCATTGACCTCTAGTGTGAGCTTGTCCTTGGATGTTGCCTAGTTGACCTCCATCATAAGCCCATTTTGAGAGGTCATCACATTAAACTCTTCATTGGTGCTCATCATAGGAGGTTGCCTTGTTGTCTTCCGGTTGAAGCATGACTTGAAAACAAGCCTTGTTGCCTTTTGACTGGGGCTTTGCTTGGAAGGCCGCCTCATCTTCCTCTATTTGGAGTGCAACAGACATACAGGTGGTTGTCTCCCTCTGAAAAGTTTCTAGGGGCACAAACATGAACCCTGGGAACACTCACTTTAGCAGTTGGAGGAATTTCAGAAGCACTTTTAGGCTTGTGCCTTTGAATAATGAGGCATTCTCCCCATAGGTGGTAGCGCCCAGTAATCCAGGGCAACATGGACACTATCCAATCCTACATCCCAGGTTTTGAGTACGTTACACTGTCCTGATAAAATGGCATTGGAGTGTAAACCCATCCATAGGGAAACTCTGGCAAGACATTTCCCTCTACATCCATGACTTGGGCAAAGTAATCCATGATTTGGGCAAAAGTAAACTGTCAGGTATGAGTGGTGGGTATGGATGCAAGGGCAGGAAAATGGACATCGTAATGAAACCAGGCATACAAATAATTTCACAATAAATATCATTGTCATTCACTGAAAATTAACAGAAATTTTGGAAGTTGAGGTTACTTATTAGTGCTAGGAATTAATTGTGTTTAACATTGTGATTAACGTGTTAATTTTTCAGAAGATTGATTTGTTTAATCAAACGATTAAACTTAATCGTTCATGCCCAGGCATAACCAATAGGACTTGGGAATGCACTGCATTGTGGGGCATGTTGGACATCTTGCTAGCTACATTAGTAAGTCATGAGTAAGTCATGAGAAATTGGTGCGAGACAAACAATAACACAAGCAAATGCTAAAATGGAAAGATATTACGAGAAAGAGAACAGGATTTACAGAGACAGGATATACCACCAGGGACTGGTATTTCAGAGAAGATGTTTGTAACTGGTTTGGATCAATGTAAGACTCTCAATATTGAGTGAGATGCTGACCTGCTAACTTCCACTAAACACGCCTGGTGCGATTTTTTTTAATCTTGTGTGTGGTGTTCAGAAATGATAAATCTCTTGAGTCACATGTACAGTTCACCAACAGATGGGTACAGGACTTACAAATCTTCAAGCAAACTATGCTAACACAGTCATTAACAAAGGGTATTTGCAGTCCAACTTGTCTTAAAGCAATATACAGTGTAACAGAAAGTTTTTCAGACCTTTTCAAGTTTTTCAATTTTTTTTGTGGAACATTTTATTTCACACTCATATTAAAATGGATTGAAATCTGTTTTCCCTCACATAATTCTAAACACAATGCACCACAATGACACTGTTTATTGTGTTTATGTTTTTTATTCATTTATTTTAAAAAATAAAGACATACACTGAAAAGTATTCAGAGCCTTTGTTATGACGTTGGCGACTGAGCTTTGGTTCATCCTGCTCTCATCAGTGGTCCTTGAGATGATTCTGCAACTGATTCTGATTCTGCGGAGTTCACATGTGCCTAATTGACTTCATTGGACATAGTTAGGAAAAGCACACACCTGTCTATATAAAGTCTGGGATTTCGGAAGGTTGTGCATGTCAGAGGGTAAAAATATTTGAATACATTTTAAGATGGGTGTAAAACATAACAAAATGTAGAAAACTAAAAAGGATAGACAGATGCTAAAAACGTATGCAAAATAAATTTAAACTTAGGAGCATTTAAGTCTTTATAAATTGCAAGCACAATGTAAATAAAAATGCATTTTAACATTTAGTTGAGACTCAACTATCTTGCTTATACAATATAACCCTACACCTAGTTCCAGTTAGCCGTACACCTAATTCTGGTTAGCCATATGGTTATATATATTTGACAAGTTCATGCATTCATGTCGTGCAAAGTTTAAGATTAAAATAAATGTTAACTGAGATTTTTAAAAATTAATCAAAAGATTAATACTGGTTACTGGTTAGTTTTTTTTTATTATTATTATTATTATTATTATTTTAAAAGATTGAGTATCCCTTACCAAACATAATTAAGCACTTTGCTTGGACCATGTTCCTTCATTTCCTAAGAAACCAGAAATCTTGCAGTCTTTGTTCTACCAACCAATTTTTAATATGATGTGGTAGTTGCTATGGTAGTTAGGATTTTGTAGAACATTTTCACACAACAGCTTTGGTTTTTGTATGTAGTAATAACTCCAAGAATTATGTATTGTAGACTGCTTTTGGAAGCATCACAGAATAGAAAATATATCATATGCAAAGTATGTCATGATGTGGCTAATGTGGTTTAGATCTTACAGTATATTACTGACTTTTACTGGGGCAGATTGAGGCAGTGGGATATCTCTTCTTGATTCTTTGATGCTGTTCCAGATTGCCAAGCTTCTCAAGGTATCATGGGAAGGAAGCCCAAACCCTGTGTAGAATCCTACCCACAGCTAGTGACCATAGGCAAGGAAATATACACTGCTCTCTTTTCTATCACTTCTGATGCTGACTTGACAAAGGACTCTGTAGTGGTAATTTTAATCCCAGCATCTTCACATTCAGCAGCGGCAGGCATGTTAAAGGTCCCCTCAAGGATATGCCAAGTAAAGAACATCATTTGTAAATAACAGACATGTTACTTCTAGCCCACCATATAGGACACCTCTATTAGTGGAAACATCCACTATAGTTTAATGCATATTTTAAATCAGCCTCCTTTAAATCAGCCCAGCACATGTAACAGCTCACTCCCATGACTCTTCACAAATCTATACAAGAGTAAGAAAAAAGTTTGCATGTTCTTCCCCGTGCTTGGTGGGTTTCCTCGGGGTATTCCGGTTTCCTCCCACAGTCCAAAGGCAAGCAGATACAAGGCTTATTGGTGTTCCCAAGTTACCCATAGTGTGTGAATGAGTGTGTGGATCTGTGTATGCCCTACGATGGATTGGCACACCATCCAGGGATGTGTCACATTGACTCATGACTTTTCAGATTTTTAATAGTTTACCTATAATATATTATGCTGATCACCTGAAACATAAAAAATGCATTTAAAATATTAATACTACAAGCTGCTAACTTGTAATCAAATGTGTAGTGCTATTTGACAAATACTGGAGTCTACCTACAGTATGACACGTGTGCTTGTTTGAGTGTGTGTGTGTGTGCGTGTGCATTTGTGTTATATTAATTTACTCATTTATTTTTAGCCATTTGTTCACACATCACTTTTCAACGTGGATGTGAAACAAGGGTTCACGTATAATGAACATACACAGAGTGCGTGTATTTGTGTGTGAGGTTACACTCCTATAGCATTATTGATTCTTACTGCTTTTCCCAGTCTTCGTGTTAGTGCGCAGCTGTGGGCTGCACCTTAATTGATGAACTGGTTATATAATAGATTAATAGAAGGTCACACTTCCATTTCTGCAAAACAACACTGCGCTCTTAGACTTCTTCACTGATGATCATTGACGGATTTGCAGTGGCGGTGAGAGAATTATATTATGATAGCATGTCTGCTTAGGAACAGGATTTATTTTATTTTTTTTATGTAAATTTTAAAAGTTTAGAACATAAAGCCTGCATCCCTTTACATGTAGTTAAGGCATAATATCAGGTGAGCATGTGTACTTGTGCTCTTTTTTTATCATTCTATCAAAGCGTTTATTTATTTATTCTACTGTTGTACGTTTCTGTTATCAGGCTCTGTTCTTGATTATTATACCTTCTTGTATCACTGTCATAGCTTTTTTTTTCTTGCGTCGTGAATATCTTCATTTTTGAATACCTTTATTTAATTCTCTTAACTGTCCTTAAACTCATAACATCGATGCGGGCACACGGCCTATACAAATACAGGTATTACTCATGAAAGCTCTCAGCTATTTTCTTTGCCTGTCACCTGTCAAGCAGTCATTGAAATCATTCATACCGACTGTGAGTGCGAATTGTATTTGCTGAAGAAGCATGCACACCACCACCTTGTGACCTTGTGTGGATGGAACATCAGTAGGTACTGTATCTAAGTCTTGGACCGCTGTTTCAAGAGACTAGTTTGTGTGTGTGTGCGTGTGCATGTGTGTGTGTGTGTGTAGAGAGAGAGAAAGAGAGAGAGATAAAGATCCACTATAACATCCATCTATTTGGAAAAGAAGCATGGATATGTAGAGCTTAGATTTAATAGTGGTGAAAATATCATTTTCTTGAGTTGGGTATTCCCTGTGTATACAGGAATAGGCTTGTCACGAGCAGAGTGTCATAAAGGAAACTCATTTTGGTTGCCAAGAGAGCAAAAGTGGCTTTCTGGGTGAGAGGGCTGTTATTTATCTTATTACTTTAGATAACATTTTCACAACTGAAGCTGTCGAATAAAAACTTGGGATTCCAAATCATGATATTCGTATAACACGGTGAACCTTTCCTGTTGCACCACTTAGGAGCACAATAAATAGACTATTTTATTAGTATACGCCAAAGCTATCAAATAGAATGTGCAACATACTGTATGAAACAGGGACATTTCCACGATGTCCGTAGCAGTCAATAGCACTAGACAACAAGGCGTGCAGCTGTGTTTCAGATCAGGTGCAGGGGGTCTGCCAGGAGGGAAATGTAACGTCCCAAACTTATAGTCACAGCGAACTGAAAAAGCTCCAGAGTCTCTCTGTGAAGGCAAAGAGCTGGATCCTTCTATTGTTGTTGGCAGGTGGTACTGTAATGAGCTTAAGGATGCGTTACTGCCACCTACTAGACTGGAGCAGTAAAACTGAAACTTTCTTTTATAGTCACTCCTCTGGACTTCTCTGATTGGTCAGAAGCGCTTGCCCGACACACACACACACACACACACATACACACAAAAAACCTTTAGAAGGAAATCTCTCCGCATTGCTGCAATGTTCTTCTGGCATTCATGTGGATCTTACTTTGACAATTACCATCTACCTAAACATGTAGGTCAGAGGTAGCTCAGTGGTTAAGGCATTGGACTACGGTTTGGAAGGTCCCTAGTTCAAATCCCACGTCCCTGTTGGGCCCTTGAGCAAGGCCCTTAACTGCTCAGATGTATAATGAGATAAACATGTAAGTCGCTCTGGATAACGATGTCTGCCAAATGCCGTAATACCATGTACATCCCAAGTGACAATGCTATTCCCTAAAGGGCTCAGTTCTTAGCACTGTCACAGGGGCCAGGTTTGATTCCCACCTGAGTTTGCCTGTTCTCCCTGTGTATCCTCTGGGTACTCCAGTTTCCTCCCACAGTCCAAAGACATGCAGGTTAATTAGGTTAATTGACCTTCCCAAATTGCCCATAGTGTGTGCATGTCTGTGTGCCCTGCAATGAATTGGTTCACCACATTCAGGGTGTACCCTGTGCCCCAAGTCTCCTGGGATAGGCTGCAGCAGGCCCCCCGTGACCCTGAAGACAGTATAGACGACGATGAGTAATCACCATTGGCCTCCATGGTCCATAGTTGGACTACAGAGGTTCTGGATATTCCCTAATGGCAGTGACCTCTGTCAGTAGGATAATGTGCCCTGTCACACTGTTTGAAGAAAATGCACATGTCAGTATTCAAGAAACAAATGATACTAAAAATGGAAGGCACATTCAAAATAAAATTCTTAAAACAAAAGTAAAAAAAAAAAACAATAAAAAGGAACAAGCAGAGGGGTAACCCTAAAAATGATTCATTTGCAGGATGTATGGTGAATGTTGAAGATAAGGATGGATGTATAGGCCTGTATATTTTAATTAAGCAGATCAATTTCTTATTCTATTTAAAACCATTCTAAATCCTTGGAGCAATATGATTATTTTAGTTGCTTATCTGTGATTTTATTTCCATTAGGATCAGCCATGTCAGTTATAACAATGGAAACCCAAGGGGTTAAGATCCATGGGTGTAAGGATTAATTACAAGACTTCCCAAAATAAAATAAAAAACTAAGCAGGATAGCAATTGTCATTGCACAAATAGTCTCAGAAAACAGGCACTCAAAAGCAGTACTGGTAAACAAGACAAGGGTCAGAGTAAAAAAAAAAGCAGTCCAAAAGAACAAAACTGAAAACTTATGTAATTTCATATATATTATGAAAGAAATCATCTAGAATACCCAGGAATTTTCTTTTATAATATAACCCCCATTTAACAAGGTAGTAAACATTTTAGTGGGTGGAGTTATGTGGATATTGTTTCCAAAGCAGGTTATGGTTTCTATTATAATGGCTACTAGTCCCATGAGACCATGAGGCCCTGATCCTTCAAGGCATGCGCTCCATTAGACCTGAAGGTGTGCTGTCGTATTTGACACCAAGCCGTAAGTAGCAGTAGTCCTTTACGGCCTGTAAGTTGCAAGGTGGCACCTCCATGGATCAGACTTGTTTTTGTCCAACACATCCCACAGATGAAAGACTGGATTGAGATCTGGATAATTTGGAAGCTGAGTCAACACCTCAAACTCATTGTGTTCCTCAGACCATTTATGCATTTTTTTTTTTTTTTTTTGCACTGCAGCAACGCACATACCACATTTCCATGATGGGGTGTACTTGATCAGCAACAATGTTTAGGTAGGTGGGGTGTGTCAAAGTATCTACATGAACTGCAAACTACATAGCCTTCACCAGCCTTCTCTCCCCACATGCTTCAGTGAGCTTTGATCATGTTGCCATTTCACTGGTTTTCCAGTGAAACAACTACAACCCTTTTTTGGTAGGTCCTGCTTGCTAACATTATTGAGACCCATGATGGTATGTCTTCACTAAATCTTAAATACCTACAAATAATATGTAAACTCGCTTTGCTTGGCTTTCCATTGACTCAGATAAGTTCGGCTCGTTTCGGTCGCTCGTATGCCAAAAATGCTTTGTATGCCAAGGCAAATTTCTTGCAAAATTTTAGTCCTTAAAGCGATAATTCGTGAGGCCCCAGTGTACCACTTTACTTACAAACATTCCAATTCTTACAAACCCTTTCCTGCAGCAACCTGTGTGTCTTTTGGACCCAGAGGAGTGTGAGCTGAAATAAGCCAATCAGATTCAGATCAAATTTTTTTCCTCTGCTGTTGTTATGGAGTTAATGAACACTAGAGCCTTTGTTAGCGGTTTGCGTACAGCCTCCTGAATGATCACAAATTAAAGATTAATTAATTAAATATGAATTATAAATATATAAAAAAATAAATATTAATTAATTAATTAAATATTGGCCAATCATATGTTGGTGGGAGTATCCCTTTCACAGAATCACCATGTCACTCTGGCCGAATCAGAAATGTCCAGATTATTTAGTATTAAAAAAAACATTTATTTAGCATCTCAAAGGAGTTATTGATGGTGAATGGGTAATTCTATAGGACCTATTTATGGATTTATTAAACTTCAGGCCGTTGTTGGTGAGATTACCCAAAGATCAAGAGTTTGCAAAAACCTCTTGTACAACCATGTATGTGACAAATACTGTAGAATTCTCGAATCTTGAATCTTGGGGAAAATTTGCATGCTGGTGTATTCGTTAAAGCCAAAGATCACCTGTCCTGTATGATTGGGTCGTTGCCCTTTTTATTCAGGAGGAAAAAAGGATGGATTTTGGTTTCATGTAAACAGTACCAGTTATCTCATTATATTTAATTAGATTATATTATTGTTGATGTTGATGAAAAAAACAAACAAACAAAAATAGTGTTACTGTTTTGTTCTTGGGTTCTATGAGGTGCATTTTGAATTGTTTGATGATTATTGTGTTTTTGTGTCTTTTTGTGAGCTTTTTTTTTTTTTATATATTCTTTGTACCATAATCAAAGCTGCATTAGGGGTCGGCGATACGAACCCAAATTATAACTGTCTATTTTTACGCCAAATATCAGTACCAAATTTACTGTTCATCACTGTGTTTCCTTTTAAGTGTTCAGTTATCAAAGCCACATGCAATAATTCTTTTTTTTTAATTTTTTTTTTAACATACTGTGTTTGATAAAAAAAAAATGCAAACACAGGCTTTCAATCTCAGGTTCAACAAGCCTACATACTCTGAAGAAGTTAAGTTTTTCAAGGAGGTAGGCAGTGGAGCTCTCTGAGAAATAAATACACATCCTGAGGGCATGTTGAACACACCTTTTTGGGGGCAGAAGACTTTTTCAGGCAGTGAAGGCTTTGCGGCACAAAGTATAACACTGTCTTTGTATTGCAGTTTATGGTGTTGATATTGCAGTGCTGAAGAATATTTTACACATCATATTTCCATCAGGATTTCTTGAATTTTAAACGTAACGCTATCCATTCGCGCTAGCATGCTAGCATCTTTCAATAAGGCAGCAAAAAGTCGGAAACGTTTGTGGAGAGCATGAGCGCGAAGATGCAAAAAGTGGCACGGATTCACAGAAGAACTGTGCTATGTAATACAACATCAAACTACAGCGGTACCTCGGCATAAGAATTGAATCCGTTCCAGGGTCGAGTTCTTCAGACAAAATTTCATATTGCGAAACAAATTTTCCCATAGGAAATAATGTAAATGCGGATAATACGTTCCATCCACCAAAAAATATTACCAATTTTACCAATTTCCAACACTGTAATCATATTTTTGCATATAAAACAATCAAAGCATTTAGAAAAGACATGGAAATGAAGAAAGATATTAAATAAATAGACATTAAACCTCACTTAACCTTCATTTCTGATTCCTCTTGGCACCGGCTACTTTAAAAACCAAACTGAAAGTGGCTCCCTTTTTTTCTTGTTACTGTCCTTGCTAACATTCTTGGGACCCACGGTGCTATGTCTTCACTAAATCTTGCACAAAATGCAAAAAAAACACAAAAAATATGTAAACTCGCTAGGCTTGGCTTTCCATTGACGCGAACAAGTTTTGATCGGCTACTGGATGCACACACAACATGTATGCACAATGCATGGGCAACCGGAAATACACGCAAACGTATGCTTATATGGTAAATTTGCTTTGTGTGCCGAGGCAAATTTCTTGCAAAATTTCATTTATAAGGTTGAAGATTCACAACATGGAGCATTCGTATGTCGAGGTACCACTGTATATCAATATAAACGGTATAAATCGGTATATTGTGTTCCATAATATATAGATATACAGTACTTTCCAACCCTAAGCTGAAGTGCTGTGCGTTTATACCTTACAGTTTACTATGCCAACTTAGACCATTATACAGTATTTACTCTTGCATGACATACTCTTTACTGATTATTTAATCTTCATCTGATTACAAACGTATACAAATTGAAATGATTTTTTTTTTTTAAAAGAATGAATAAACATGCAGTGATAATCATGTGAATAAACATGTTCTCTTAACACACCAGAAAGGCCTGAACAAACCGAAAAAAAAAAAAAAACAGGCGCACAGTTGCGTAGCGGTTAGCACTGTAGCCTCGAACCTTGAAGCCTCCTGGCCTCCCACGAATAAGCGACATACACACAGTTCTTGCTTACCACACACACATACACACACACAGAAACGCGTATACATATCTCAGTGCCACTGAGCTGTTGATGCCTGTTCAAGCAAGAAAAAAACAGAAAGGGGACAAGAAGAGACAAAGAGGTGAGGATAAAAGGTGCTGTGTGAGTGTCATTAATCAGTGCTCTGTGTAGTGGTCCATGCTGCCACTCTTGCTGCTCTTTTAGCTCCTTTCA
Organism: Heterobranchus longifilis; assembly: GCA_028570985.1. Taxonomy (NCBI): domain Eukaryota; kingdom Metazoa; phylum Chordata; class Actinopteri; order Siluriformes; family Clariidae; genus Heterobranchus; species Heterobranchus longifilis. Next base: position 8,360,247 of record JAOVVB010000050.1, read on the forward strand.
CCATTTTCGCCACATCTGTCCGTATTTCACATGATGCAGAACAACAACATCAAAAGTCAGGAGAGCGAAATGATGGAGATAGCAAGAAAGTTTTCAGCCTGCTGAATTATGCAGAAAAGCACGGGGAGGGGCGGATGAAAGCAGGACGCGCGGATAGACGGACGCAACAGAAGAGAGCACAAGCAGCTTTAAAAATCCTGATGTGACTTGATCTCTGGAGAGCTAAGGGGAAGACGCTTGCATGTTCGCCCATTAAAGATGCATGCTCTTCCCATCGCCCCTCCCCTAGTTATTTATTCATTTATTTATTTATTTATTTATTTCGCCCTGTTTTCCCATTAATGGTGAGGCGTGAAACACACATACTGTGCATTTTTTTTGTGTGTGTGTGTACTATTCTAGTTTGACTTAACACATATTGTTTTGTGTGTGTGTGATGAGGGACACAGAGGTGTTTACTTATTCAGAATACAGGATTGAGCTTGTTTATTCATGGCCGTGTTTGGATGTATTACAGAGAGAGCAGGTGCAAAGCATCACTTGCATGTTTGAGGAAAGACGTTGCCTTGTGCCAAGAGAGAGAGAGAGAGAGAGAGAGAGAGAACCAGCTACACAATTTATTTTGAAGCAAGGTGGTACAAATGTTCTCTTCCATTTTATCACTTCCATTTTAATGATTGATAGATAGATAGATAGATAGATAGATAGATAGATTGATAGATTGATAGATAGATAGATAGATATGGCAATAGAGATCAAG
>JAOVVB010000050.1:8368347-8380488 GCA_028570985.1 Heterobranchus longifilis
TAAGGCAGGCCTGCTCTGTTCTTTCAGTGAATGATTGTAAAGATCTACAAAGAATATGTTTACAACATTTTCGTGTAGGTGTTCGGGGGGCGTGGCGCCACCCAGGACGATTGTGATTGGTTTAAGGAAATGCAAACAGGCCAGAGATTTTTTTTTTCCTATCCAGGAGTGAAAACGCACTGGATCCAGACCTTCCTCCAGCGCAGACATATTGCTGTGGCTACGCGAGACTACGGGACAACCAATGTATTTTCAAACTTGTGAGAATGGCGTGTGAGGGATCTGTGGCGGTCGCGATTGAAATGGCGAACACCACATGACTGACCAAATTTTATGACAATCCATCCAATAGTTGTGAAAACATTTAATTCAAAACCACATAGTGGAGGAAAAGTCCTGGAATCACCAAAATCATTAGGATTTATGCTGCGTTCATGTGGTATCGGAATGATCGGAAAAATGAAATTCCGGGAAAATTTGCGTGAACATCCCCTCAAGTCAGAACAACAACTCGAAAACTTACTGAGTTGGTAACAGGGCTGACGAAAGTAAACATTGGGTTAATGGGTTTGGACTTACTTATATAATTTCTTTGCTCACGTCGTGTAACACGGTTGTAACTGTTAGTTGCTGTCCATATATTAAATGCACTTTATTTTATAGCACCCTTCATACAAGCCCAAAGTGCTTTACAAGGGGAAATGGCCATAAAATGAACATAAAACAGGGACAGAATCCCATAATTCATGTAAAATATGAACAACTTAAAGCCGCTTCAAGGTCATGAACACACAGACGTCCCAACTCGGAAACTGGGACCATCTGAGGAGCACATGAACGCAGCATTATCCTCCAGGGACCATGAATGTCTAGAGATGAGAATTGTTGTAAAATAATTACATTATAGTGCCTATTTGTTTTCCTTTTGTCTGTCTTTCTGCACCACAACTTCCTTTCACTTTTCACAGGAACAGTTGTGCTCAAAACATGCTTTCTCAGGCTTTTGCGGTTCAACGTCTACGCTCTGATAAAATTGACGTATTAACACAGCTGCAGCGTCTCTCTTTAAAACCACATCTGTGCTTATTTCTCTTAACAAGAAAAACGTGCTTCAGATAAAAAGAAATAAATTACGGCTACAAGCAGCGGGTCTGAAAAACGTGGGACTGACGCTGTCGCACCTCATCTTTCAATCCTAATGTTTTCTGCTTCACGTTATGCTTGGCTTGTACATAAACAGCGCCTGTCTGATAAATGAAAGACGGGCGGTTTACTCCATGGCTAGACAATCAACCGCTAGAGAGATACAGCCTGATGTTTTTCTTATATTGGGTGTACGCTTTTTCTTCTCTTTTGTGGTAAATTTAATAAATATGGTGCCCGAGGGACGAGATATGTGGGACCTGAGAGAAAGGGAGGCAGCGAGGGAGGGACTGTAAAAAGCAGAGAGGGGGAAAAGGGGTTAAGGTGTAGCTCTAGGGACACAGTCGATAAAGAACCCCCCCCCCCCACACACACACACAAACACACACAAACAAACAGAAAATAAAGAGACATTGAACACCCAGTGGTGCCTCAGGCTAAGGTGCATGACACATGTGAGATTGAATCTGAAACAACCTTCTTTATCTTTGTTTCTCTCTCTGTGTTTCCAGTAACTTTACACTTTACAAAAAAGAACACAAAAACAACCTTTCAAATATATATTAAAAAAAAAAAAAAAAAAAAAAAAAAAAAACAAGAAAAAAGACTGTAAAAAGAGAGAAATGCTTTCTGAAGCCACCATCTGGATGCAATCCTGATGCTTCATCATGAATGTCTTTATCTTTTTTTCCAAGTGCTGGGTTGGCTGTTTAGAGTCTGAAATGTATCAACATTCAGAGGTACACAATGGTTTCCTCACTGCCCTCCTCCCCACCACTGTCTGTCTCCAAGGAAACCAGTGCACTGAGGTCCAGCTGGGGGTCACTGGGATGCGGGTGCACCGGATCAGCTCCGCTGGCTGTTGACGACCAGGACTCCCCGATGTAGCTGTGGCTGTTTAGATCTGAGAGCGAAAAACACAATTATTACACAGTGGAAACCTCATATCGTGATCACCTCTGCCCGGGTCAAATAGATCACTATGTATTCTTTATTTCTCATGCAGAAATAAATGCATGCATTTATAGCTTTAGCTTACTGTAGTTCCATTTATAATGAGGCTATAGCCTTAAACAGTATTGTGCTGTTTACATTACAGTGCATTTCTAATTTTTTTAACAGGCCTGAAAGCGGTTGCTCACTATAAGTGGTTTCCATTGTACTCTGTGTAGAAGAAATGCAGTTACTGATTCTGATAATGCATCGACCAAATCAATCACATACTAACCACTGATACAGAATCACCAGGATGGGACATGTACCACTTGTTTAATCAGCTCAGGCAAATTGTTTGGCCCACTCATCTAATCACTAACTGCATATAGATCAAACACATCTGCTGCAGCTCAGCCTCCTGCACCGGAGCACGAGACTGAGAATGAAAACAAAAAGATGTTCAAGCTATCATTCATCATTCCCCCTTCTACTTAAGAGGTGTCACTTTTATCATTATCTTTGTCAACATAATCCATCGTCACAGTCGGGCTTCGATGACACCCGCCTCCTCATACTTGACGGCTAACAAGAAGAGATGAGGAAACGAGGGATCGCAAAGGACGAAGGATGAAGAAATATCTTAAGAGAGAGCAGCATTCGAGCAGATAACAAGGATTCAAACCCTTCAGCTGGCAGACCTATGACCTGCTGAAGTGTTTTTGAGCTAAATATTACAACCTCAGCTTCAGGGGTGGTCCCCAAAGGATCAATAGCATTATTATTCAATTAAAGTAAATCTGAAAGACAGTGTGTTTGTATGGGTGGCATCTAGTTGAGAATGTGTATGCTCTTACATTTGCGTGCATGGTGGGTGCTGTCGAGCATTAGGGCAGGTGTGCTGTCATGGTAACAGATGGCGTGAACTATAAATTGCCTCATTGTGTCCCTGTAGGAAAGTGTGTCTGTTTGATTAATTATATACGAGTCTATTAGAGTAGCTCTGTTAGCCACCATATAGGCCTGGCCTCTGATAGATGAGACATCAGTGTGCACCCAGACGATAAAAACACTCCGTCTCTGTCTTCATCCATGAAGTAATAAGATTTTAGCATTATTAATGTGTTACAACACTGACAGCAAATGCATGCTATTTTAAGAAAGTAACAAAAAATATCAATTTCTTAGGGCTGCAGAACATTTGGAGAAAATCTCAGTCTAGTACAGTAACCCGACAGAAGCTAGTTGACTAGAGTTGTTGGAACAACCTGGAAACCTGGTTTTAATGCTGCATTGCACATCCAAGCTATTTGCACTAAATCAATACTGTCAGATACCGTTTATAATGTTACAACTCTATCGCCACTTTATTGTCATTTACTGACTTTATCACTATTTGCACTATTTTAATAGAATACTGCTGGGTACCATTTACAGTTTCATATAACTTTACTGTTATTTTATTGTTATTTTACATATTTGTACTTTTACTTTCCCTTTATTTTTACCTTATTTATTTATTTTTATAGCATCAATGCAGAGGTTGAATCTTAATTTTGTTGTACTTGTACAATGACAATAAAGACACTAAAATTGTGGGTTGCCAACATAATTAGATGCAATGTAAAATACTGCTGTATACACCAGTAAAACTTCCACTCTGAATCTGAGTTAAAGCCTTCTGGACAACGTTACAGAATACATCTGCTAAACAAATAACAAATAAACAAATAATTCTAAACAAATAAATATATAATTAGCAATGCTAACCAGGCCCTGTGTGAAAACAGACATGACTCGTTTTTGTGTTGTCAGTGTTTATGTTTTAAAACACTGAGTCAACAAAAAGTCAACATGGCGACGGCCAAATTCAAAACTTGTGGCTTCAAAACGATAGTCCACAAACCATCACTCTCACTATGTCCACTCTTTTAACAGTCTGTGCTTAAAGCTCATGAACACAACAAAGTCGGGAGAACGACTTCCCAACTCGGGAAACGGGACCATCCGAGGAGCACGTGAATGCACGACTGGCCTTGGCGGAAGTCTGCGTTCTCCGAGTACCAGTAGTTTTACTGTGTTGGGATAAAAAAAGGTTCCATTTCATTCTATTGTATTCTAGTTGTGATCTCGAAATAATCATTGGTCTCATGTAACCATTACTGTGCAGCCTGATGCTTTGTTACAAAGTCACAGATCAGGTTTGTGCATCATGCAGCATATTATACAGTGTGAATTAATCTTCATGACTGAAAAGAGCACCAGTTTCATCTCTCTTTTCTTCCTCTGCCAACTCACGATGCTCTCGTCCTTTGTATGAAAAGGTGAGCAACAAAAACTTGACACGACTCATCAGATGAGCCGTCATTTCAGAAAATTCCATCCAACTGGTTCCCCAAGATTACATTGTGCAGGAACAAATTATGGAAATCCACTGAACGGAAAAGGGTGTGTATTTGAGCATGAGAAAAATGTTCACATGCTCAGGTGAGAAGAAGTGAGATCATGTTTTGATCCATGCGGCTGGCGGCACAATGGAAGATTTGCATTTGAAAAGAGATCTCTTTTCTTTTCACGTGATAAAAAGAGATACCATGTTCCTCCACATACCAGGCAGCGCGTCTTAAAGGGACAGTTCAGATTTTTTTGTGGGGTTGAATGAGGTCCTTATCCAGAGTCATTCTGTATTACCAATACAGAAGCTATGCAATGTACTGCTGTGCATGGGGCCACACAGCAAAACGCATTTTAGACACCTCGACAAAATCGATATCAGTGCAAGTGTACACTATATTAAGAACATTTTTACCACTTTACCTTGCCGTCCAACAGCCCTGTTTAAGTTTACACCTGGGGAATTAAAGCAGTTATATCGCTCAGGTCAAAACCACGAGACTCCACTGACAAAAACAGTGATTTTATTGCACAGAACACAGGAGTTGCTGGTCTACCGCTGCTTCGATCGGTTAGTTAGTTTGTCAATTCCGAGAGTTGGCGTCATATGACTCGGTAACATGGCGGACGACAGTAAACTTACCATTAAAAAGTTAAGGGTATTATTTTTATATCATTTATTTGCTCACATGTAACATGTAGTTAATGCGGTTTGTAAAGGCAGCCCAAAGTGCTTTACATACTGTAGTCATAGTCACATCGTCATCCGAGGAGCACATGAACGCAGCATACTCCACTGCCGTGCCTGTCCTCCTGTCTGCTTCTTCAAACTGGGGGCGTGTCGCAGGTAATACACTAGCTGTGGATAATTACCTCATACAACCCCACTTCAAAAATCCTGAACTATCCCTTTAAAATCTGAGATTGTGCATAAAACACTAAAATGACACCTTATAGAGGTATAAATTGAATAGGGAATTATGTGAACATTGGGCAATATTATTCAGTGTCCATTAGAGTATTTCATCGCAGGCCCTCATGGGATCCACTGAGGAATGCATTGTGGGTAGATGTCATCTGGAACGCACCCTGCCAAGTAGATTGCAGCCAAGTAATACACCCCAGGCTTGTTAACAAGTGACTCAGATTTCACTGGAGCTTGTGTGTGCTCAATAACGAGGAAAGGTTAATAAGCTGATCAATGAGGAAGAGATTGTGCTGCCTGCTATAGCTGGTAAACAATACCAGAAACTGCTGCACTTAACACTGACCCCATTGTTTTACAAGGGCTGAGAAACAAGACACATGTAACCTGTAATTTCTTCCCGCCTGCCGTGAATATTAGAACGAGCTCGCGCACGAATGAATTACAAATGGGGACGGCCTAATGTGAGAATGTAGCTGACACCTCGCGAGTGAAACGCAGATTAATACGTGTCTGCATCTCTCATTTCCCTCCCCTCCCCTTCTCCTGATGCGATGACAAGTCATGCTGTAATGAGTTTTGTAAAGATTTTTTTAGATCGATGTCCCAATCAGTCCGCCATCGCCTGTGAACTGTGATTCACATGCTGTTGTCTGCTGCCCTGCTTGTCGATAGATAGAGGAACCATTGATTTTCTTTTCCTTTGGCAGGCGAGGGCCCCCGGCTCGCTCACTCGCTGCTGGTGCAGGTGGAGGTGGGGAGGAGGAGGAGGAGGAGGGGTGGTTTCTTTGTCAGGAGACACTGATTAACTGAGAGGAAGGACAGACAAGGCCTCACCAGGGGTAGAGCCTTGAGAGCAGGGTGTGTGTGTGTGTGTGCGTACTGTACAGTACGCTCTCACGTACACGGGTGAAACCAGTGCAGATGGCTTTGTTTACATTCCCACAGGAAGTAGATTTCTCATTTATGTCGAGCAGCAGAGACAGTATGATAACCGCACACTGCTGTCCGATACCAGAGGCACCTGAGCTGTGTAATGTCACGCCATTAGCACTGAGATACAGGATATTAAGCATAACCAGTAATGGAAATTAGTAATTGAGCTACTTGATGCATTCATTAGCATTTTCTTTGCCAACTAACTTCCCTTCACAGATGGTATCTGAAAGCAAAAAAAAAAATTTAAAAAAAAATCTGGTTTTCCTTATTAATATGGAAATGTATGTAGTTACATGCCCAAAAATCTAATCAGCTTATTTAGTTTCTACCTTTTATTGCTTTAAAAGTTATTGTGTCGACACTAGAGCTGCAACAATTACATTATCTATAGTTCCAGCCTCTTATGCAAGGTTTTGCTAATTTTCTTTGTTCTTATTTCAGTGTTTCCCAACCTGGGGGTGGAGACCCCTTCAATGGGTCACAAGTTGAGACTGGATGCAACATATGCGTGTATATCCCTTTAAGACCAGGTGCAACGTTTGCATGCTCCTCCTCCCTTAGAGCTGGATGCAACGAGATGTTTTATATGATGTGATGTTTTGTTTATTGATTTTTTTTTTAAATGTTAATAAACAAAGCCAATAATTTATAATAAAGGCCAAATATCTAAGTTCTCAAATGGTTACATTTCATGTTTCTATCTGCTTCAGAGGCTGAGAAATAAAGGTTTTAGTGAACTTTGACAATTAGTCCAGTAATTATGTAATTAACCTCACACTAATTGCAATTTTTCACTGGTGTTTCTGAGTAGACGTGGGTGTGTTTTTTTGTATGAGCGTTTCTCGAGAAAGCAATACCACACTGCACTAGTTGTCTTAATGTAAGTAATCAACTGGGGAGGTTTCATGGTGTTAGCTATTAGCTACAGTTTTTTAAAGTTTTTTTGTCTCAAACTCTCAGCCAGAAATCTAAAATCTATATTCTGAATGTTTGTACAGAGGGCTTTGTTCATACATCATTCAAAGCCTGATTTATACAATATTTTATTACTAAAACATGACCGAAATATTTTTAGTATTTTCTGACTCATGGAGCGCTGGCCTATGCTCGTGGCTACTGAGTGCGAGCACGAGCAAAATGATGCAGACTGCAGTTCACGGCCACAGGTGTCATTAAAAACAAGGATTTTCTGAACCTTTAAGGGAGAAAATAATCAGCAGATTAACTGATAATTAAAACAGTTCTGAGTTACAGCCCTAGTCTACACACCAGAAAGACAAACAAACAGATGAAACCATCCCACAGAGCATGTTTTATAGTACCAGGAGACAACAAAAAATGATATGATAGTCCCCATGATAGTAATATGAGTCCCCATGTTGCCACTCAATTTGTGTTTTGTTTTAAACGTCCTCTATAACAGCAGGTAAAACATAAACTTCTCACCACTGGGCGTGTGCTGCAGCTCCAGCCTTCCTGCAGGGCTGTAGAGGTATCCGGTCCCCATCATCCATCCCTGGGAGTCTGAGTGTGGACTGTGGGGAGTCTTAGCTACGGGCGGCGGTCTGCTGTTGGATCTTGCCAGCAGAGTGTTGAGACAATTGTGCGCGCTGGGGTCATTTCTTTTGTGGTGGACGTGGCGGTTGTTGACTCTGGTGCTGGCGAACGCAGCCTCATTCACAAACACGGAGCCGTTTCCGGCGTGATCTCCAGACTGACTTGGTGTCGAGTCCTGAGGGAGAGAGAGAGAGAGAGAGAGAGAGTGCACATTAATAGCTACATTTGTCTGTGGTTGCATGCAGTCATGTAAAGACAGCTCCAGACACCACTCTTCCACTTAACTACCCTCCACACTTATCACCAGCACCACCACCATCAGGCTGTTTCTCTGTCCCTCTATATACAGTAATGCCACTTCTGCAACCTCAGCAGTTTTACTCCAGTTTGAGTACTTGATCAGATACACATAAAGCACATGAATGTTTCATTAACAAACAGAACTGCTGAGTATGGGCTGCCACTTACAGCTGACCCATTACAGTATTTCTGGATGGGTTAAAAGGTGTTGTAAGGCTTCGGTGGACAGTTCATCAAGAAGCATAAGAAACATTAGAAGGTGTTTTAAAGGGTGAAACGAAGCGCCAGGATACATCTACTGTCAACATGCATGTGGTACATTTTGTACCAATTGTGTCTCTTTTTTTAATGCCCATACATATAAATATATATGTAATATGTGTGAGCAACTGGTTTGAACTACACTGTGTGTGTGTGTGTGTGTGTGTGTGTGTGTGTGTGTGTGTGTGAGAGAGAGAGAGAGAGAGAGAGAGAGAGTGTAGTTCTTTGTAAATGCCTGTTACTTGAGTCTGGGTCATTGTCAAGGGCTTGTGTGTTATTGTACCTCTGCGTGTGTCAGAGCACGTGTGCCTTTGTGGTCTTGTCAGTGTGCGTGTCTCAGCCACAATAGTGGTGATTATGTTGGTTCTTGGGGTCCAAGTGAGCGGGTGTGAGTGCATGAATGGGAGGTGCAGCAGTCAAACAATAATAGAATCACAGGCCTTTGTGTATGTAAAACAGGGGGCAGGGCAGTGTCAGCTGTTATCAAGTACTTATCCCCCAAACAGAACATAGTATAAACATACAGAGAGAGAGAGAGAGAGAGAGAGAGAGAGATTCTTTAAATCATTAACTCAAATAAATCTTTAAATGACACACATACATACACATGAGACCCAAAGTGTATAAATTGTCCTATATAAAGATATTTATATATTTATATTTGTGGGATCCTTTCCAGATTTAAGAACTACCGCTCCCCCACAACCACTTACTCACTCTCACTCATTCTCTATACCATTATGGACAATGAAGAGAGTGGCAGGAGGCCTGGAGCGTATCCCACGGGACTCTGGCATAGTTCATACACCCTGGAGTGTGCCAATCCATTACAGGGCACACACAAGCACACACACACACACACACACACACACACACACACAATGGGCAATTTGGATTTCTTTGGACTATGGGAGGAAACCAGAGCACCCTAAGGAAACCCACCATGCACAGGGAGAACATGCACACAGACCCTGGAGGTCTGCAGGTCACATGAGAAGGAAAAAATTATGCATGCATGGTCACCATCATAAAAAAAGGTGGCAGTAGTATAGAGCAATGTGATGTTTAATAGAAAAGTCTCTCTCACTCATGTACAGTATACAGGGTTGCAGGGGGCCTGGAGCATATCCCAGGAGACCTAGTGCACGAGGCGGGGTACACTCTGGACAGGGTGCCAATCCAGCACAGGACACATACACACACTAGCACACTCATTCACATACTACGGGCAATTTGGGAATGCCAGTTAACCAAATCTGCATGTCTTCGGACTGTGGGAGGAAACCGGAGTACCCGGAGGAAACCCACCAAGCACGGGGAAACTCCATGCAAACAGAAGGTGGGAATCGGGAATAGGACCCTGGAGGTGCAAGGCGACAGTGCTAATCACTAAGCCACCGTGCCGCCTTAATAGAAAAGGCATTATTCATAATTACACTGTCCACTGTCACCCAGATGAGGTTTTCATTGCCACAGTCACTTTTGCTTTTTCTTCATTAGGGATAAGTTCATAATTTTCTAATTTATATCCATAATTCCTGTAAAGCTGTATGGAAATTTGACCAAATTGAATTTAATTAATCTCAGACTTTTTTGATGAACAGTACTGTGCAAAAGGCATGAGCCACCCCTAAATCCTTTTGTAATTTTGCTTTCAAAGACCCTTGAGTATCTTACAAGAATTTTGTCCTTGTATTTTTCATTGTAGTCTTCAGGAGGAATTTTTTCTCTCAGGGCACGCGCTGTACCTGAGCAGTTTCAGAGAAATGTTTTTTGTTTGTTACGCCACACTGTGACCTATGAATAATTCAAACATTAAAAAAAACTAACTTAAGGCATGTACCAGTAAGAAACAGGTACAGATGATGACAGATGTTCAGGCCTGTGATTAATGCTGAGTGGTTTGAACAGACGGGAGGGGAAAGGAGGTTGCTGCTGAGGTTCTTAGAAACAACATTTTTTTAGACACATTGCAGCCTGTCACAGTAAAACATTCGTCCCCAATTCTTTAATTTAATGTACATCATTAAATTTAGAATTTCTATTTTAATATGAAGAAATGAGGGTGGCTCAAGACTTTTGCACAGTACTGTACACTGTCTGGTGAAAAATTGAAATAAGCACATATGCAGGAGCAATTGTTTGGATAATTACTGCACTGTTTAATATGTGTTAAACCTAAAATTAATAGAGTTGGGTTAAGACCTGTCAAATCCATTATCAAAACCTGGACGGATAATGGACCATCAACTTCACAGGAACAAAATTAAGAATGGCTTAATTAAGAAAACACTTGAAGTTGCATCATAAAAGATCAACTGTAGAAATGACAGCAATGTTAATTATAGTAAGTAATTGTGTGCCGTAGTGGCTTTTTATTTATCATTTCTAAAATACATAGCTGTTACATTGAAATGAAACTCAAATACCTTCAAATGTTACACTTATCTCGCAGGGCCATGGTGCTACATAAAACAGCAAAATATGAGATTACTGTACACATAACCAAAATTAACGACAGCCAGGACTGCATAAAGTCTACAAGTGTACACTACGGTATGTTGGTTACAGTATTTTTAGCAGTGGTAAAAAATAAAGTTCAGAAATTTGCAAAGGGATGGAACGCGAGTGTGTGTTTGTGTGTGGTTTGGTGTAAGTTCAGCCCCTGGATTTAGAGGAGTTGGACTGCTTGTGGGAAGAAACCGTTACACAGTCTGGCTTTGATGGCCTGAACGCTTCAGTACCTTTTTCCAGACAGCAGGAAGGTGAAGAGTTTGTGTGAGGGGTGCATGTGGTCATGCACAATGCTGGCAGCTTTGCACATGCAGGGTGCATTGTGTAAGAGTCTTTACAGTCTAAAAGAGTGCAGTTCTCAAACCAGGCAATGATGCTCATGATGCTCGCCCTAGTCCCTCTGTTCAATGTGGTGAGGAGGAGGAGGGCTGGGAGATGGGCTTTTCTTAACTTTCTCAGAAAGTAGAGACATTGCTGGAGTTCTTTGCTATGGAACTAGGGACGGTTAAAGGTCCCCACCTGGTGAACACCACGGAATTTAGTGTTCTTTTCCACAGATGAAATACTGTACTTGCTCTCATAGTTTTAGGACTTAAATTGGCACAAATAGTTTCCTACACAAGTCTCCATCAGCGAACAAACATAATTTGGATTTCATGTTAATTTGAATTCATTTACTGTTATACGTTAGTACTTTTGACCTTACTGCGCACTGTTATACAATATCCAATATATCCTCCAAATGAGGACGGGTTCCCATTTGAGTCTGGTTCTGCTCAAGGTTTCTTCTTTATGTTGTCTCAGGGAGTTTTCTCTTGCCCTTGTTGCCTCTGGCTTCCTCATTATGGATAAACTGATAAACAAATAAATCTGATTTGCTCTGAATTGAACTTGTTAGTAGGAAAAACAGGCTTCAATTTGCTAGAGAGTATAAAAACTGGACTTTGAAACAATAGAAAAATGGAAGAATTTGATGAGACCAGACTGACCCCATTCCAGACTGACCACGAGCCTCTGGAGGCAGCGTTATGATCTGGGGTTGCTTTAGTTGCTCAGGTCTAGGCTCAGTAACAAATGAAGTCAGCTGACGACCTAAAGGTACTGAATGATCAAGTTGTCACATCTATGGAGTTTTTTTCTTTGCTGATGGCCCAGGTTGATTGCAGGAGGATAAT
>JAOVVB010000050.1:8410292-8440821 GCA_028570985.1 Heterobranchus longifilis
GGAGTTTTCATTTTCTGCAATGGAAAAGTACTCGAACTAGTTACTTTTATCAGAAAGTAACGCTGTAATGTAACTGAATACTTTTTAAAGACAGTCATTTTGTAATGTAATTAGTTATTATTAGTAATTTTTATTGTGTTATTTAAAACAAACAAGTACTTATTTACCAATGAGCAAGAGGTAGAACCAGTTGTTGAACATCTGTTTATAAATATCTTTACTACCATTTCTTTGTCCACAACTCTCCTCTCTCCCTAGAGCCACTAAGGGTCACTGTCTCCCCTAAAAACTTGAAGACAGGTATCAGCAGTACGGTGATCCTGTCCTGCGCCGTTCAAGGTTCCCCTCATTTCACAGTGTCCTGGTTCCGGAATACAGAGCCTGTACTTCCTGACCAGCACTTCTCCATTCAGGGCACCAACAATGAGACACTCTTCATCACTGCTGCCCAGAAAAGACACTCGGGTGCTTACCAGTGCTTTGCTACCCGCAAGGGTCAAACCGCCCAGGACTTCTCCATCATACTGCTGGAAGGTGAGTTGTCATGGGGTACAGAATGAAATGAGTTCTGAAACTCGCTTTTGGTGATAATACATTTCTATTTAACCGACCCCTCCACTTTGTTGTTTCTTTGTTGTGTTTCCTATATCTTCCCTCCCTCGAATCTGCAGATGGCACCCCAAGGATCGTCTCGTCCTTCAGCGAACGAGTGGTGGCACCAGGTGAACCCTTCTCCCTAATGTGTGCAGCCAAAGGCGCCCCTCCACCCACCATAACTTGGACCCTGGATGATGAGCCAATTGCTCGGGACTCGGCGCACCGGGCCAGTCAGTACACGCTCTCGGATGGCTCCACTGTCTCACACGTTAACGTCAGCAACCCGCAGATCCGCGACGGGGGCGTGTACCGCTGCGCTGCACGCAACTCGGCCGGTAGCGCCGAGTACCAAGCGCGCATAAACGTAAGAGGTGCCTGTCTACTTTTCAATCTCAGCTGTTAGAGGGTGGCTTAAACCCATAACCTTCTTTTACCATCACTTCACCACTCACCCACCCACTCCTCATTTACCTGTCCAATCATTAATACATTTCCCTTCCTGATGTTTGTGGATGGTGTACGTCTACTTCAGCCAACTAGACAACTTTTTAGCTGTTTGTCATTCATTCTATGTCATGCATAGATCTTTTTATTTCGATAACATTCTCACTTAAACACACATATCACTGTCTCTCCATCTCAAGCCTTATTCTCTGGCAAGAAATGTGATGTGGTTTAGCAATTATTGGAAATATAATGAGCTAGCATACAGAGAAGCTTATTTGGCCAGGCAAGGATGGGTGTTAGGCCACATCAGAGGAGAGGAGAAGAGAGGGAAGTCACCATCTGAGAGAGGGGATTATTTGCCAGGCTTGCTGATAGCAGTGCCTCATTGGTTCTTCTTTGCTCTCCATCTCTGTCTCTCATTCTTTTTATGACAGCTATGTCTTTCTAAGAAGACATATTATATTTCTTTGTAGTGAAGATGAGATCTGGTATCAGAGTCAATTACCCACACACACACACACACACACTCACACACACACAGACAGAGCTCTAGCCTACACCTTAACAAAACATTTCAGCTCTTGAAATTTTGTAAAGGAGCATTTTTCTTGATGGTACCAGCCAACTGTCCCTCAAAGGGTAAAGCTGTCAGATATTCCTGTCCTTGTAGTCCCCACTAAGATATAAAAACATCTGCCAGTTTAAGGTGACAGACTGCCAGGCAGTAATATATGCATTTTCAGCTAAATGCATCCGCACTCAAAAACAAGCACAAAGCTCAGTGTACTTTTTCTCAAAGCAGAATAGACCCTTTATTATTGAATGAACTTTTAAGAGAGTTCGTGAATTCCAATTTTTCCAAGAAAAAAAACATAAAGATGAGAGGAGGACATTGAGAGAGGGAGCAAGAGAGAGAGAGATACTGTATGACAGTTTTTGTTGAATAATACATCAGGCGTTGACTGTCAGAGTTATGACAAAGCTCAACACACACAGAGCAGAGAGACAGAAAGGCAAAAGATGGCAAGAAAGAAGGGCAGAGAAGACAAAAAATTTTGTATACTCAAAACCTCCATATGTAAATCTCTATATACATTTTCATCTTACAGTATGTAGTCCTTTTTCTTCCCGGCATTTGCCATAATGCTCCGATGATCATCTCCCTCCTCTCCATTCGTTCTGAGAACAGAGTCCTTCGGAACATAGCATACTCTTCCTCATAAAGAAATGCAGTGATTGTTTTTATTATAAAGCTAAAGTGATATGCTAAAGTGCTATCCCCGCATTAATATAATCAGATTTCTAACTCTTAGATCATCACCAACACTTTGACATCAATCTACTAGGACCACCAGGGTAACCTTAGCATGAATGTTAACTGGTTAGCAGGTATGATCATTTCTGTTCCTCTGTTCTCATCACTTCATAAACCCTTTTCCATGTGTACTTGGGGTGCTTTTTTTATGTAAAGTAATGCTAAATTAATCTGTACTAATGTGATGTAGGAAGATGGATTCGACATACAGCGGTACCTCGGCATATGAATTTAATCCATTTTAGAGGCTTAAGGTGAAAATTCGTACTGTGAAATGCATTTTCCTATAGGAAATAATGTAAATGTAGATAATTAGTTCCAGTCACTCAAAAATATAACCAATATTACCAATTCCTACACCATAATCATATTTTTGCATATAAAAACTATTAAAACATTTCAAATAAAGTAAAATATGAAATAAATAGACATTAAACTTCACTGAACCGTAATTTATGATTCCTCTTGGTACCGGCTGCTTTAAAAAAGAAACTGAAATTTGCTTTCGTTTTTTTCTTGCTACGGTTCTTGCTAACATTCTTGGTGCTACATGTATGTCTTCACTAAATCTGGCCCAAAATGCAAAACAAATCCACAAAAAATATGTAAACTCGCATAGCTTGGCTTTCCACTAATACGAACAAGTTTTGAATGGCTCCTGGACGTACTCACAACTTTTCACCAGTGTTCGGTTCAACTCAGTTATGTGCTTGTATGCCGGAAATGCCTCATATGCCGAGGAAAATTCCTTTCAAAATTTTTGTTCATAAGGCGAAAATTCGTGAGGCGGGACATTCGTATGTCGAGGTATCACTGTACTACATTTTAGTTTACTTTCCTTGTTACATCAGAAATAAAATAGTATACAAAATATTTTCATATGTTATAGTCACAGAAAGATACGTGCACACATTCATTATGCTCTTACGGAGCAATCTAACCCTATCTCCTTTCCATTATTTATCCTCATTACATCCTGTCCATCTTTCTTGCATCTGTCTCTTCTTTATTCTGTCCTTTCACCTCATCTATTCTTCATCACTCCTTCTGATCAATTTGTCACCTTTTCTCTTTCTCTATATAATCCTGACTCCTCAACTTCCTTTCTATATGTACCTTAATGCCTCTAATACCATCACCACACCTCATCACTCTCTACTTCTGCCTGTTTTTTTTTTTTTTTTCTTTTTCCTCTTTCTCTCTCAGGCCCCCCAAGTATCAGGGCCATGCGCAACATTACAGCCGTGGCTGGGCGCAACACCTTCATCAATTGTCGTGTGATCGGCTACCCATACTACTCCATCAAGTGGTACAAAGATGGCATGCTGTTGCCAGACAACCATCGGCAGGTGGTATATGAGAACGGTACACTCAAGCTCAGTGATGTGCAGAAAGGAATGGATGAGGGCGCATACCTGTGCAGTGTGCTCATCCAACCCCAGCTCTCTATCAGCCAGACCGTCTATGTCACTGTCAAAGGTTAGCAGCTGTTCCTGTGCAATTCCAAACCCGATCCAAAGCATATTCTGCAAGTATAAAGAACTACCATCACATCATACGTCTTGGGTCTACAGACTTCAAATCTGTTATGGTGCTTATCATACTGAATACTTTTTGAATAAAGATTTTTAAATAACGTTTTAGAATAGTATTGTCCATATTCTGTGTATGTGTGTGTTCATGTTTGTGTGTCCATGTGAGTCACTACAAGGGAACACTGACTCCAGTGTGGAGATAGTATAGTGTGCTGCTTGTCTTGTCATGTCTCTGATTTAATTAACTGAATTTTAACGAGCCCCAGATTAAATCCCCCAGATGTCTTCAGTTGGACCCCCTCCCTCGGTTTCCATGGCAACACCATTATTCCCCATGCCAATTGGGCTCTAATTAGAGCAGCTATTATGGTCTGGAGGGAGAAGGAGGTAGTGCATGTGTGTCTGAGTTGGGTTGGGGGGTGGGGTGGCGGAAGGTTGTTGTGAGGGTTTGTGTTTCACTACAGACCATAGAGAAGTCACCACTGCCCAGAAGTATACATGTCAATTTTCCTGCTGAACACCAAACCTCTCTGTCTTTTTCTTGTCCTGTTCTTATATTTCCTATCTCTATCAATTTCTTAGTTCCCCCTCTCATTCAGCCTTTTGACTTTCCACCTACTTCAATTGGTAAACTGATGTACATAGCATGTGTAGTTTCGTCCGGCGACATGCCCATTCGGATTACATGGCGCAAAGACGGTCAGGAGATCGTGTCTGGCACCTCTGGTGTCACCATTGAGACCAAGGAGTTCATGAGCTCGCTACAGATCTCCAAAGTTTCCTTAAAGCACAACGGCAACTACACTTGCATTGCCAGCAATGATGCAGCCACCGTCAGCTCTGAAAGACAGCTTATAGTCACTGGTGAGATAATATAAGCATATTTACTCATATTTTTCCACTAGCCTTTCAGGCAGGAAGGGTAGAGTCAAGACAATGAAATGAGAAATAATAGAAACTGCAGATCATAAATAAGTGCTGACCCTCCAGCAAGACATTGAAGGTTATGTCTGAAAAAGATGAGGATTTTATCATGTTTAGCAACAGTGACTGTCAAATAATAACACTGGGATATTTTCAGCCTTGCATGTAATATTTAAACAGAAGGTATATGCTTATATTGAACTATTTACTTGGTCAAATTAATTTTATTTTTTATCTTACAGTCCCCCCTCGCTTCCGAGTGCAGCCTAACAACCAGGATGGGATTTATGGAAAGTCTGGGGTTCTAAATTGTTCTGTGGATGGTTACCCGCCTCCTAAAGTCATGTGGAAACATGCCAAAGGTATTGTTTTATTTTACAATGAAATATTCAGAGAAACTATAGACTTATGCTGTGTTTATAGTGCATTGTGGTAATTTCTAATTTGTAACAACATGCATTTACTCAAACCAATGATCGATTCTGAAATAGTTTCTGACTCATGTCACTAAATAGTAGTTATTTTCAAGTTTGGACCTTCATTCTTCAATAAAAAATATTGCACAGAGGTACCTTGGCATACAAACGCCCCAGCTCATGGATTTTCACCTTAAGATCTGAAATTTTGCAAGAAATTTGCATTGGGATACAAAGCATTTTCGGCATACGAAGCATTTCCGGCAATACGAACGATCGAACCGAGCCGAACCGAATACCAGCTAAGTTGCACATGCAGTACATCTGGGAGCTGTTGAAAACTTGTTTGTGTCCATTCCAAAAAATTTTTAAGACAAGACGAATCATAAATAAATGTTAAGTGATGTTTAATGTTAGTTAAAATTGGTAATATTAGTAATATTTTTGGGTGAAACAGATTATCTGCATTCAAAATATGAATTATAGTCCTAAACTTGCACTCAGACCAGATTAAATTCGTATGCTGATGCACCACTGTGCATTCTTTTATGATACAGTCTTAACATTTCCTCCATACTGGTTTTTCAGGTATTGGAAACCCACAGCAGTACCACCCAGTTCCTCTGACTGGCCGCATCCAGATCATGCCTAATGGTTCTCTTCTGATCCGACATGTTTTGGAGGAGGACCGTGGATACTATTTGTGCCAGGCCAGCAATGGTGTGGGCTCAGATATCAGCAAGAGCATGCTGCTTACAGTCAAAAGTAAGTACTTTTTTATGGTAGCATCTATGAAAGAAGCTACATAAATTAAAACATACAGTCAAAACTGTATATCTTAAATATGTCCATAACATTATTATTATTATTATTATTATTATTATTAATAAAACAAAACATACAAATAAACTATAAGCACTTTCTAGCTCTCTCTAAACTCCAGCAGCTCTTCTATGCTCTCTGTCAGACAGACGAAGACAGGAAACAAACATAAGACACTTTCACACAGAAATCACACTAAAAAGGTGCTAAAACCCCCCCTCCCAACATAGAGCCTTCGTTCGCCCTTTGGTGAGTCATACTGAACCCACCAATCCGGTGTAAAACCACCTCAGTGTGTCCTTTCAAGAAGCATGCTGTGTTCCCAGAATCAGAAGAGGCGTGACACGTTACACAACAGCATCCGCGTCCCACCCTTTCATACAGATCTTGTTTTACCTCTGTGACTGCCTCTGCTGTCAGCTTAAAAGCGCAACAGCAACAATGACCCCTTCATCCCATCTCAGTGCTACTTTATGGACTTTTACAAGTGTATCTGATGATTACTCTTGATCAAAACTTGGGATGAATTAAAAATAAGTGACACCAAGCTAATCTAGAATCTTGTGAATAAGAGGCAGAGGATATGCATCAAACCTAAATTTTGCATTCACTGAGGGATAGAATGGTTCTACACTGAAATGGTCAATCCTTAATGAGCTCAACACTTGTTCTAGTCTTCTTTTGACTTGTTTATTATCTGTAGCCATCCAGGAAGGGCATCCAGCATAAAACCTGTGCCAATTGGTGTGCAGATCGTCAACCCATTGACTGATTATCTGTAGCCATCCATGCATCCATCTAGGAACCTCTGTAGCCCAACTAGGGACCGTGGAGGCCAATGGTGAATTGTATTTATTCCCATTTTCACAACCGTGGTAGGACCTCTGGTGACACATGCATTCACACACTACGGGCAGTTTGGGAACACCAATTAACCTAATCTGCATGTTTTTGGACCCTGGGAGGAAACTGGAGTACCCGGAGAAAACCCAACAAGCACAGGGAGAACATACAAACTCCATGCACACAGACCCTGAGGTGGAAATCAAACCCAGACCCTGGAAGTGCAAGGTGACACTGCTTACCACTACACCACTGTGCCACCTATTATCTGTAGCAGTTCTTTTCTTTTGACCCTCAGTGAGCTATATTGCTGGCTGCAGGCAGAAACACTAGGCAGAGTCACCTTGTGGTGTACTTTGATATTTGTATGCCCCTTTGCAGAGAAGTAAACTTGATCAAAATCCCACCCAGCACCTTGGCAACCTTTGTTCTCAGATAGTCTCAAAACAGGATCCCGGTATAATTCAATGTTTCTTTTTTTTTTGGTCCCAACTCTTCCTGTGTCTTTCTGTCCTCATCAGATCATCAGTCGCTACTACTTTCTCTGTTGGTTAATAATTTGAGGGTTAATCTGCTGTCTGTTTCCCATATATGTTTGAATATGATTTTTTGAACACACTGTGTGACCAGTAAGGACCCTTCCTGTTAAGATGGCATAAGGAAGAAACCTTCTGCTGAACCAGACTCAAAAGAGCACCCTCATTCAGTCCACCTATTGTACCAGCATCTGCATAACAGATTGGATTCATCCAAGTATAAACACCTTCAATATCACAATTTTAACAACCTTCTCTTAGGGTTGTATCTAAGTTATCACTTGCAGAAGTTGAGGAGCCACTGGGTGAAAGCAAAAAATAATTCCCTTCCCCAAATGTCAGCTTCTAGCTCTTGAGTGGCACAGCAGTGAAGTGTTCATTCGCCACTATCATCCAGAGATCACAGGTTTAACTCCTGGATGACACTGAAGCTGTCTGTAGCAGATTGGCCACGCTCTCTCGGGAAGGGAGTGGTGGCATAGTCGCACTCTAACATCAGTCATGGTAGCATTAGTTTATCATGGTTGTCTGTATGGCCAAGCGAAGGGAGAATAATACTTTCCTCCAAATGTGTTATGCCATTCCCAGCATTTGATAGTCTTCACCCTCCCTGGTTGGTAGCTGTCGCCTTGATGGGAGAGTGCCCTAACAGTGATGGGCAGGAATTGGACCTGACTAAATTAGGGACAAAATCAAGGGAAAAATTACAAAAAAAAGTCAGGTCCTGGAACTGACAAAAGTGTTCTTTCTGGCATCGTGCTGCATCATGCAGAATTGCTGTCTTCACGGCAGGGTAGTCCAACTGGCTTTTGGGTTGCTGAATCACCAGCTGGGTCTCTCCAGTCTACAACAGCTGAATGTGAAGTCTGGATGTCATCCCTGGGCCTAGCTTCACATGGAGTCTGTTCCGTAAGACATATCTAGGTGTTCCTTCGTATTGTCCTGTGATATTATCCTGGCAGACAGATGAATATGCCCTGGATGTAATGCTGAATTGCCAATTCTATGGCATGTTTTCGGAAGGCGGATGGAAACCAGAGAGCCTGGAGGAAACCCACACCCACAACTCTGAGTACTACACTGCCAGACACCTAGCTATTATGAGGAAACCAAACAGAAATATAATCAGAATGGAAGATCAAATTTATTCATTCAATAACCACTTTATCCTGGGTTGCAGTGGTTCCAAAGTGTATACTGGAAACACTGGGCTCAGTGCATGAATCCACTCTGCGTGGGGGACCGATTCGCTGGGTACCATTCCCACACACATTTGACAGTCATTCATTCCTAGCAACAGTTTAGCATAGCTATTCCAACTGCCAGCATGTTTTTGAGGTAGGAAGAAACCAAAGAACCTCATGACAACAATGACCTAATATAAACCAGGAAAATTGAAATAATGTACTGTGTTTAGGGTTTAAATTGGTGGTAGAATTGTTTCCAAAAGCTCAACGCTGGATATAGTATATTACAGTGCCTTTCTAAAGTAATTATACTCCTTGAACATTTCCACATTTTGTCATGTTACAACTACAAATGTAAATGTATTTTTTATATGATCAAATATGACCAAATAAAATGGTCTTCTCCTTTCAAATCACAAGTATTTTGGGGTTTCTCTACCAGCTTTGCACATCTAAAGAGTGAAATTTTTGCCCATTCTTCTTAGCTCAAGCTCAGTCAGATTGGATGGAAAGCGTGTTCAAGTCTTGCCACAGATTCTAAATTGAATCAACTCTGATAAGGCTTCCTCCCCTTGCTGAAGAAAAGTATCCCCACAACATGACGGTGCCCGCACCATGGTCCACAGTGGGGTGGCATGTTCAGGGTGATGTGCAGTGTTAGTTGCCACACATAGCATTTTGCATTTAGGCCAAAAAGTTCAATTTTGGTCTCATCTGACCAGAGTACCTTCTTCCACATGTTCGCTATGTACTCCACATGGCTTATTGCAAATTACAAACAGGATATCTTGTAGCTTTTTCTGCCCTGTGGACAGATTATTCCAACTGAGCTGTGGATCTCTGCAGCTCCTCCAGAGTTACTATGGGTCGCTTGGCTGCTTCTCTGATGCTCTCCTTGCCCGTCAGTTTAGGTGGACGGCCATGTTTTGGTACTGTAGGTTTGTAGATGTAAGTGGCATACTCTTTCCACTTTTGGATGATGGATTGAACAGTGCTCCGTGAGACGTTCAAAGCTTGGGATATTTTTTTTATAATCTAAATCTACTTTAAACTCTGCTCCACAACTTTATCCCTAACTTGTCTGGTGTGTTCCTTGGGACTAATGGTGCTGTTTATTCACTAATGTTCTCTAACAAACCTGTGAGGGTTTGACAGAACAGCTGTATTTATACTGAGATTAAATTACACTAAATGTATCCTAGTTGTTTGAATATATTCGGTATAAATAGAATATTCCATCCATCCATTCATCTAGGAACCTCTGTAGTTTAACTAGGGATCAGAGAGGTCAATAGTGACCATTGGATTTATTCCCATTGGTCATTCACACACTATGGACAATGTGGGAATGCCAGTTACCCTAATCTGAATGTCTTTTGACTATGGGAGGAAACCAGAGTACCCGGAAGAAACCTACCAAGCATGGGGAGAACATGCATGCACACAGACCCTGAGGCGGGAATCAAACCCGGACTCTGGAGGTGCAAGGCAACAGTGCTTAACCAAATGAAATATTAATCTCTATTAATATTAAATCTTTACATCCAAATGGGTGTGAATCTGATAGATCAGATAGAACTCTTAAATCAGGTCTATAAATAGGTTTAGACTAACTTGAGTGGTAAGCAAGGAAAATTGAAGAATATGTTTTAACAAGGATAGCATGGGTAGGATCCTTTATGTTCCCATGTTTCTTATGCAGCAGTTTAGACAGACATATTCACTGACTCCCGGTCAGTCTCTTTGTCTCTTCCTCTGTCTTTGAAGATGTGTTTGTGTTATTGATTAAACTATTCCTTTCCTCTGTTGCCCTCAATTCTGCTTGTTTCCTTTAGTGAAAGGAGGGCAGAATAAATAAGTGATGAAAACAAACCACCAGATTTCTCTTGTAATCAATAAACTGTGTGCGTGTGTGAGTGTGTGTATGTATGTGTGTGTGTGTGTGTGTGTGTGTGTACAAGTGTAAAGGATAAGAGAGCAGTCTGAGCAGTGTTACTGAAAAAGTCACACAAACATTCTAATTCTGATAAAACCCTTCACTTCCTCTACTTTCCCTTTTACTCATTTCTTTCGCTATGTTGTCTATTATATCATGCACCTCTCTCTCTCTCTCTCTCTCTCTCTCTCTCTCGCTCCAGTCCCAGCCATGATCACTTCCCATCCTAACACAACTATGGCTATAAAAGGACAGAATAAAGAACTAAACTGCACTGCCCGGGGTGAGTACCCTATTATCATTCGCTGGGAACGTGGGGACACTGTCATCGACCCTGACCGTAACCCTCGCTACTCGATCACCACTAGCCCGAATGAGAAGAGTGATGAGGTCATTTCCACGCTGAAGGTGAGATACTCACGTATACATAATCTGTAAATCAAAGATATTTAAAGGAATGTCAATAATGTATAACTCAGGGACCATATCTAGAAATGAAAGGCTTTATGACACTTGGGATATTAGGCACAAAATACCATACTATCATAAATTTTCTAATTAATTGGTGTATCAATAATGGTTAAAACCACTTTGAGAAAAATAGTACAGCATCTCAATAAAATAGTATAATGCTAAATTGTTTCTCTTTTATACTTTGTCTCTCTCTCTCTCTCTCTTTCTCTCTCTCTTCTCATTCTTTTTGTTTTCCTCAATCTTTCTTTCTGTAGCTGAAGCCAGCTGAGCGTGGGGACTCCGTGTTCTTCTCATGTCATGCGATCAACTCCTATGGAGAGGGCCGTGGCCTCATTCAGTTGACTGTTCAAGGTAAGATAATCAGCCATGAAGACCAAATTCATGTCTACCATGATACACTTGAAACAAAATCAATAATTTATCATTTTGCTGTGTCCCCATTCTGGTCCTCTTCCTTGCTTGTTTCCTCACTTCTCTTTTATTTCCTTGCTCTAGAGCCCCCTGATCCTCCTGAGTTAGAAGTGCGTGAGGTAAAAGATCGCAGTATGAATTTAAGATGGACCCAGAGGTTTGATGGAAATAGCATCATTACCAGTTATGATATTGAATACAAAAACAAATCTGGTATGTACTTATCTGCCAATTTAGTTTCCATTATTGATACACAGTTTTTATTGGATTTTACTACTTATAATAGATTCATCATTAGTCTGTGATCATTTGTACTATTTAATATTCCAGCAGAAATAATACACTGCATTGTACTTGAGTTAATAGAGTATGATGTATTTTATCTGTGCTGGTCTCTTCACAGATCCATGGGAATTAAAGCATGCTACACGCAAAATATCCCCAACTAATAACCAGGCCAACATCGTGGAGCTGCATCCTGCTTCTGTCTACAGCATTCGTATGTACTCATACAATAAAATCGGCCGTAGTCAGGCCAGCAAAGAGCTCACTATCAGCACAGAGGAGGCATGTAAGTACAGACACACAAAAACACACACACAGTATAATAGTCCTCATAAACAGTGATAGCTTGTTATAAACTGATCTGACATTTTGACCTATCACAGCTCCTGATGGGCCACCCATGGAGGTCATTCTGCAGCCTATGACATCACAGAGCATCCGTGTTACATGGAAGGTACAAAACCTAAGCTAAATTTGTCTCCATGCTACAACATTGACAATAATAATCATAATAATAATAATAATAATAATATATTCAAAATGTTTTTATCCCCAGGCTCCCAAGAAGGAGCTCCAGAATGGCGTAATCCGTGGCTATCAGATTGGCTACAGAGAAAATGGCCCTGGCAGTAATGGACAGTACAGCATAGTGGAGATGAAGGCAACCGGTGACAGTGAGGTTTATACACTAGACAACCTGAAGAAATTTGCCCAGTATGGAGTGGTTGTTCAAGCCTTCAATCGAGCTGGAACAGGGCCATCTAGTTCTGAGATCAATGCTACCACACTAGAAGACGGTAAAACCATATTTATTTGTATTATACATTTACATCAGGGGTTCCCAAACCTTTTAGGGAAATTACCTGAAACGTTTGACATTGAAATTATAAATTTGACATATGTAAGTGTAATACAAGTGACTAAGAACTTGACAAATATACCTTGCATTCACCAACCAGTCTATTGGATGATTTTGTGTGCACGTGCAGAAGCAGAATGTGTGACATACAATAGTGAGACTGTGATCCAAAACAGTCTTTTTTAACTTTCCAGTGCTGTCAAGATGGTTGTGATGGGATGCAAAACAGACCTTTTGTTACACTTGAAGCATTTAATGTTTTGAAAAAAAACAAACACACACTATAGTATAATGAGTTAAGCATAGAACTCAATCAGAGTCTTGTTTTGTACCTACATTAAGTATACAATTTGAGACACAGTGCTATTTTTATTTTTTATTTTTTTTACTAAAGGTAGAGAGAATTTGATCTAGAGTAGTGCACCATATCATGAAAATGAGAAAACTAAAGTAGCATGTATTCTTTTGGCCTTCAAAGTCCCCAGTTGGACTATCTTCGCTGTTAATTTTAATGTGGCTTACTGAAGGTGACGCCTAGTAAAACTTCAATAACCAATATTTCTGAGTTTCTCTCAAACTTCTGGTAAATCATGCGACCCCATGTGGTATCATAAACCCTAGTTTGGAAATCTTGAAGTACATTTTTGTGTCATTATACAGTACACCAAACATAAACACAGCACCACTTCCTACCTTATCAAAATTCATTAGGAAAGTTTGTTTCATGTGGTCAATTTTATTTTTAATAATATAGTGCTTTTAACAGTAGACATTGTCATAACGCAGCTTTACAAAAATCATCTGAATGTAGATGTACATTTTTTATTCACTAATAAGCAAGCCAGATACAACAGTGGCAAGGAATTAAATCATTGCCAAGACTGCCAAAAGATGACAGGAGGAATGAACCTTGAGACCTATCAGGGACAAAAGAGAACCTATTTTCTTTGGTTGACAGAAAATCCAGTAATTCCCAGCTTACAAAATTCTCTGTATGAACCCCCAGATATGGAGCAAAAGGGCAGTAATAGCTCAAATGTTTAAGGTCAGGGGTTCAAGCCCCAGCCCCACGAAGCTGCCATTTTTGCGCCCTTGAGCAAGGCTGTTAATTGTTTCTGCTCTGAGGGCTCCGTATCATGGCTGAGCCTGCGCTCTGACCCCAGCTTCCTAACAAGCTGGGATATGCAAAGAAATTGATTTTTCTCCTCTGTGATGCATATGTGATAAATAAACCTTCTTCATGAGTGCCTTAACTTATGGGAAAGTTATTGGCAAAAGGTTTTCCGCCTAGTCTTAAAAACTGAGACTAAGTCCTAGACACAACTTGGAAGGCTATTTCTTAGCTGGGGGGGGGGCTTTGCAGAAAAAAGTCTGCCCTGCCCTGGTCTTCATTATTCTATGTACTACTAAAAAGCCTGCACCTTTTAATTGAAGCAGAAATTTATTCAGATATTATGATGCAGGACTAGTATTTTACAATCTGAAACTTTACTAGGAGCCAATGTAGTCCTGGTCCTATGAAGGATTCTGACCACTGTATTCTGGAGTAACTGGAGCTTGTATATTCACCCACGATATGATCTCAATAACAAGATATAACAGTAGCTCAACCTAGAATTAACAAGTACATGCGTTTTTAAGCAACATTTCTAAAATGGAAAAAGACTGTCATAGTAATATTGACTACATGGTGTTCAAATGAGAGACTGGAGTCAATAATCACTTCAGTTTTTCATGATGTAGCTAGGTTTAGGAAATTTAGCGTTACTACATTAACAATATCTTATGGGTGCCTGAGATCATACAAGAAATACTTCTTGCTTTTAAAAAAAATTATGTAGAAATTACTGAGGATCAAGTGTCAACTGTCCTTGACACATTTCTAAATTCTAGTTTGTGTCTCTCGTCTAACTTTGCTGAAACATACAGTATGGGAATGCATATAAAATTAAAACATGCCATTCAAAATTAATATCGGATTGGATGTTACGGTTATACCACAGACTTTAGCACACTCAGACAGTTTTCTGAGAAGTGGCAAGACAGACTCTAGACTGCACCTAAAGAGAGAAAGAGCCAGATGTGTATGTGAGTCACAATTTCTATACCACACTGCTATAGAAGACCAGCGATCACAGTGTTATGGCTTGACTTAATCACCAAGATGAAGATGGAGGTTCCTGGAGGAGGACCTTGGCAGATGAAGGAGGTCGTTGTGCCTTATATACATGATGTGTTTGTGTGGTTCAGAGCACAAGAAGAGCATGCTACCCATCTACATGCGCTGGTGCAGAGAATTCAGTATGCTGGAATACTGTATCAATATTTTGCTCTATGCATTAGTTATAACCCGCCCCCCCCCTCTCTCTTTTATTTTAAGGTCCTTGATAGACTAAATACTTTTCCAGCCATCCTTTTTAACCGCAGGTTGTAAGGCATTCATTGCCACTGTTTAATGTTCTGATGTACATATGTCTTTGCTGTTGCTGCTTGCAAAAAAGCAACTGTGGGAGCAATACTTGTGAGGTCTAATTGGATTTCTGGATGATGACATAATTTTGTGCGCTAGCTGTTGTCCAATCAGCTGTCAACTGCAATTAATAAGACTTTTTCATTCTGTTTGCATCTGTGGTCTCGGAAGCTTCAGAAAGTTAATTAAGTAGGCAATTTGAATGTTAGTAATTGATCAAATCTGCAATATCTCATGAATGCTAAAACGCTTGGACCACAACAATTAACGCTTGCAGGTAGATTTTCTATATCTTGCTGTATATAGAAAATCTACCTGCAAGTGTTGATTGTTTTGGTCCAACCATTATTTGTTACATATTTGTTATTTGTTACATATATTTCTTCATCTTAGTCCCTCTGTCAAAGGGCTTTAATCATAAAGGAGCCGGATTATGAAAGCTGTCAGTGAGAACTGAGGACTGCGAATTTAACTGAAAATGAAAGAAGGACTGAACTTTGTGCATTGTGAGTGCAGTCCTCTAAATGGTTGCAGCAGTCCTCGGGGCGAAGCGCAGTCAGGCCGCAAAGTCTCGTCAAACAAATGCTGTGGCTTCTCTTCACTCTTCCTCTTCAGCTCTTTCACTCTCTTTCCTTTCTCTTGCACCCTCTCTTCCTGCGCCAGCTGCAGCTGCTCCAGTATAGAGGCAAGCCAGCTTCATCCCTCCTCCTTTCATCCTGTCCTTCACGGTCATGCATTCTCTTCCAGCTAAAGGCACACAGACATGCACTGTCTTACCTCAATAGCACCCTTGTTTATTCAAGAGCACCATTTGGCACCTCATCATGGGCCACAATTGCCATGTATCCGGGCAGAAGCAAAAGTGTTAGTGAACATTACAAGAGAGGAATTCAAATGAGCATTCCATGGCTCTTTCATTTAACAAATTTAGTGAATATTTTGAATACCTTAAGTTATATTTTAGTATAATGCTCTTTCAGACAATACTAAAAACTCTAACTTAAAATATAACTTAACTCCCCAAGTCAGATATCACTAAAAGTATTATTTTTTAAAACAATTTCATAGCTTTAGCAGATGTTTGGTTGTAATTGAATTTATAGTATGTAAGCTTGATTTATTTTGTCTCTTGCCTACTATTATCCTCCTTTCTTTAATGGATTGAATGGATGATTTCAACATACCACACAGGCTAAAGTTCTCAAGTATTTTCTTTGGTATTGTAAATATTTTGTTTTTCTCTTTCTCTTACAGTGCCAAGCCAGCCACCACAGAATGTACGGGCCATCACAGTGACATCAGATGAAGCAGTGATTACCTGGTCAGAGCCTCCACGGATGACCCTAAATGGAGTTCTGAAAGGCTACCGTGTGGTTTTCTGGTCCCTCTTCCCTGATGGAGGTGAGTGCTTTTTATGTCATACACAGGGGCTGTATTAGTGTAATTTTCTAGAACAATGCAACTATTAATTCAACTATTATTTTCTTATTCCTTAGACTGTCAACTGTGTCTCCAATACAGTTGTTTTTCTTTAATTATGACTTTGTATTTAAGAACTACTGATTTGTCCTAGGTGGCTTTGTCTCAATGTACTGCAATGTAAGTATTACATCTCCCTCCTTTTCAGAATGGGGGGAGATGCAGAACATTACTACAGTACGTGAGCAAGTGGAGTTGAAAGGCTTAGAAAAGTTCACAAACTACAGTGTCCAAGTGTTGGCATACACACAGGCAGGGGATGGCGTCCGCAGCAATGTTCTCTACATACAAACGCGAGAGGATTGTGAGTAAACACACACACACGCACACACACACACGCACACACACACGCACACACACACACAAACACACATACCAGGAAGTACATAGGGCTCACAGAGGCAAAAGATAATTTGCAAAGGTTGTTACCAGGCGGATCAAGGTCAAGGCAGTCCAGTTCATTATCAAAAACTGCTTTGATAAAAGAAATCTAAAGCATGATCAAAATGTGGTAGAGAACAAAGCAGGGTAAAAATACCACATATCAGAATGTGTAACTATGGCAGGAGGCAGCAGGAATGTGGTCGAAAGTCTGCTATGGTCAGGAAGGAGGCAGTTTGAACTGAAAGATAATATATGATGATACTTACTTGTTTTTAGCTACCTACTATCTACTTATTCACGACTTTTTGTGCTTTCAGATATATAAAGAAAGTTTTATATACAAAATGATTTACTCGTCTGCCTTCACATGCATATGATCTTGAGTAATATCTAATTCCTAATCCATAGGGTTTAATATGATGTTGGACCACCCTTTGCAGCTATAACAGCTTCAACTCTTCTGGGAAGGCTTCCCACAATGTTTAGGAGTGTGTTCATGGGAATTTTTGACCGTTCTTCCAGAAGTGCATTTCTGATGTCAGACACTGATGATGGACAAGAAGTCCTGGCTCGCAGTCTCCGGTATAATTCATCCCAAAGGTGTTCTATCTGGTTGAGCTCAGTTCTTCCATACCAAACTCGGTCATCCATGTCTTTATGGATCTTGCTGTATGCACTGGTGTGCAGTCATGTTGGAACAGGAAGGTGCCAACTGTTTCCACAAATTTGGGAGCATGAAATTGGTCCAAAATGTCTTCGTATGTTGAAGCATTAAGAGTTCCTTTCACTGGAACTAAGGGGCCAAGCACAAATCCTGAAAAACAACTCAGCATCATAATCCCCACTTCACCAATGTAACGGGTTCGACCCCTCCGCATTTCTCTCGCACTGACTCAGCTCTGTCTGTGAGTGCATCCAGCGGCTGGGCGGCTCTTCTCGGCTGGGATCAGGGGCTGTGACGTGTCCCTCTTCTGCCTTTAGCGCACGTGCGTCACACTCTCCGCTCTGGAAAAGTCCAGTATCCCAACAGACCCCGAGCTACACTCCCTGCTGTGTTTTATAGCGCAGGGAGAAGCCCGGGATCAATAACGTAGATGGCTCACCAGCCGTGCCTAATTCCGCGGCCTAGCTAATGAGCGAGGAGTAAGCGAGGAGCGATATTAGATTTGGATGCACACCCATCACAGACACATGCCATGACACTGCCCAGTAAGTCGCCACTGGCACTGCCAAGCAAGACCCCGGCCTCGTTCAGGACTTAATCCAAGGTCCATGCCAGGTGCCCCCGTGCCCGCATTCTCCACCAGTGTAACGGGTCGACCCATGTTGCATGGGCGGCACCATAAAGCACGGACACGAGGTGAGTTCTTATGGCAAAAAGGGTAATTTATTTAAGGAAAATGGAGAATGAAAGGGTTCAAGGAGGGAGAATGAAACAAAAGGGAAGGAAGAAATGTTTACGTGCAGGTCTGGTGGGCAGGTGAGTGGTGGGCAGCGGGCAGAGTGGCAGCATGGGCCCGCGTGGACAGCAGCTCCTCTGCATTTCGCTCGCATGTCAGCTCGCGCCGTGACGTGTCCCTCTTTGCGCCCTTTTCCTCCTCGGCGGCAGGGTCACGATATCCGGCTCCATGTGAGAGCTAAAGAGCCGCGAAAGTTCCAGCAGTGAGCTTACCGTTTACTAAAAGTCCAGTATCCCAACAGACCCTGAGCTACATTGTCCGTTGTGTTTTATAGCGATCATTACCATAGATGTAAGCACGGTGTGCTTTACGCATCCAATAATTTGCATTGTACTTGGAACTGTAAGGTTTGGATGCAGCTGCTCGTCCATGGAAACCCATTCCATGAACCTCTCTATGCACTCTTCTTGAGCTAATCTAAAGGCCACATGAAGTTTGGACGTCTGTAGCTATTGACTTTGCAGAAAGTTGGCAACCTCCGTGCATTATGCATCTCAGCATCCACTGACCCCGCACTGTGATTTTACGCGGCCTATCACTTCGTTTCTGAATTGCTGTCATTCCCAATCACTTCCACTTTGTTATAATACCACTAACAGTTGACTGTGGAATAATTAGTACCAAGAAAATTTCACGACTGGACTTATTGCACAGGTGACATCTTATCACGGTACCATGCTGAGTTCCTGAGAGTAACCCATTCTTTCACAAATGTTTGTAGAAGTGGTCTGCATGTCTATTTGCTTGATTTTTTACACCTGTAACCTTAAAACTGGTTGTAACATCTGAATTCATTAATTTGGATGCGTGAGTGAATACGTTTGGCAATATAGTGTATATATACATGCAAAATATGCAATTATCTATTTTGAACTGTTTATATTGTGATTTGTGTGGACCTTTTGCTCTGTAAAGCCTTCATAATGGCTCTGATCTGAGGTGTTGTTAATTTTGTTATTTTTAAGGCTGGTAACTTCTGCAGCAGAGGTAAGTTTTGGTCTTGATTTTCTTGGAATGGTCTTCATGATTTCCCCCAGACCTGCACCTTTACCTAAAGAAAAAAAAATCACAAAAGACTTATGTATATTCAGCCTAGGCTTAAACACTAAAAATGTGGCTGAATTATGAACGATAACTGGAAGGCTATGTCAACTGTGGCGCTTTCTAAGAAAAAGCTTTTCCCCTGCTGTAGTTTTCATTATACATGATGCCAACAAATACCCTACACCTTTTGCTCACAGTAGGTGGGACAGATCATAACATACTAGCAATTCACTTGAGTAATGTAGTGCAAATTTATGGGTTTATAAGTCATAAGTGGTATTTTAAAATCAGTGCTAAATGCAAAATCGTCCAGTTTAAGTAAGGATACTGCAGCATTCTGGACGATCCAACATCCAACCTAATGGTAACAAAAGAATGCACTACTTTATTTAATGTATTATGTATTATTTAATCACATAATAAAGTGCATCTCAAAAATTTTAAATCTTGGAAGTAAGTTCATTTTTTTGTAATTTAATTTAAAAAGGAATAACTCTCATGTATTCTAGATTCACTACATGTAAGGTGAGGTATTTTCCAAGCCTTTTTTCTTTTTATTTTGATGATTATGGCTAATGGCCCATGAAAATGAAAAATATTATCTCATAACATACAATATTATTCTAACAATATTATTATATCTTATTTCAAAATATTTGAATATTTCCAAGGAAAAATTATAATAATTTATGCACTCAATACTTGGTTGGGGCACCTTTAGTATGAATTACTGCAACAGCGTGGCATGTCATAGAGATGATCAGCCTGTGGCATTGCTGAGGCATTATTAAAGACGGGGTTGCTTTAATAACAGCTTTCAGCTCGTCTGTATTGTTGGGTTAGCTGTTTGTCGTCTTCCTCTTGACAATACCCCATAGATTTTCTATGGGGGTTCAGGTCAGGCTCATTAGCTGGCCAGTCAAGCCCAGTAATATCATTGTCAGCAAACTAGTTAGTAGTAGTTTTGTCACTGTGGGCAGGTGCTAATTCCTGGGGTGAAAAGAAATCAGCATCTGCATGAAGATTGTCAGCAGACAGAAGCATGAAGTGCTCTAAAACCTCCCAGTAGATGGCTACATTGATTTGGACACTAGACCAACACCAGCAGATGGCATGGCACCCCAAATCATCACCAACTGTTAAAACTCCACACTGGATTTCATGCAAGTTCTGTTCTGTGCCACTCTTCCTCCAGACTGTGGGACCTTTATCTCCGCATGTAATGCAAATTTTACTTTCATCTGAAAAGAGGACTTGGAGAAATGTATACAAAGTATATCTCCTGATCAGTGATAGTTTTATTAACCAAAAATGCTAATCAAATTTTATGGTTATTTAGTTTTATGTTTAATAGAATAATAAAACTGATTTTCTGAGTATCTCTATATTTTTGTTATGCTTGATGAACAGATGAACAAACACAGTCAAGATATGGTGGATCCTTATTGATGACAAGCAGATGCTTGGTTTAGCCTGTTTCTCTGACCCTGGTCTGGGTTGAGACTAGGAGTTATGCTGCCAGACATGAAAGCAGCACAGTACAAAGTGGGATGGAAACTGTCCCCAGCCTTGCTCTCAAAAGTACTATAATTATCTATAAAGCCCACATAGTTTTTGAGCAATTCATCGACCATAACCAGTTGTAAACTATGTCACAGTTGGCATGGGGCCAGAGTAAATAACTGCAAATCACTCTTGCTAATTTAAACAGCTCCACAAAGTTACTCTTACTGACATTTTATTGACAAAGGTGTCAGTCATTACCACCAGCATGCACTACTATTTTTGCTTGCCTAGGACCCAAAGATTGCCTACTATGTCTAATGGTCTGGCTTTTAGGATGCACCAACTAGGGAAGCTGATGTTCCTTAAGGCCTAGTTAATTTTATGTCTCAATATGGAGTCTCCTACTACGGAAGCTTTTTAAGGCTTCTCAGTGGGTGTTTTACTGTCCTTTGGTCCTTGAGCAGGCCACGAGTCAGAAAGCACACCAGAAGTTTCTGCAGCCCACATCTCTTGTTGTGTCACCTTCCTCTAGGCCCCATGTAAAGCTTACTTAAATGGCCACCATGCATGTACAAGAGGCGTTCCTGGAGCTCCTTGTGCATGCCAGCAGCTTTGGAATGACTTGAGAAGAACAGACCTCTGCAACTCCTCTCCTTGCAATTGGGGGCACCACTTCAGCTACCTGCAGATGGTGAAGGATTAATGTGGCTGGTGGTTGATCAGGGTGAGGGACAGATTATCAAGCTGTTGGTACTGGCAAAGTGTTCTTGCCTCTTCACTGGAAAGGTCGATCTGGTCTGGTGCCCCATGTCCTGCATCTCTGGATGAAGATTGGCAGCTAGTGGAAGATCACTTATTGGAGGTTCTAGGTCCAGACATCACTGGTCTTTCTTGCTCTGTTTCTTCTCTCCCCTCTTATTTGCTAGCTCAAGCTCTACAGACTTGTGGTGACAGGGTCCCAGATGCCCAATGTCTTTTTCCACAGGGGGAATATCCTAATCCCATCAGAGCTGAGGCAAAGCTTAGTATTCCATATAAATCAGTATTCCATATGAGGGTGAGAACCACATACCTAAAGCCTCTAGGAGAAAAGTAGCAGGATTGTACCACTCACTGACACTCACTCACTCATTGTCTATACCGCTTTATCCTGTATTCAGGGTCACAGGGGGCCTGGAGCCTATCCCAGGGTGCCAATCCATCTCAGGGTACACACACTACAGGCAAGACCTTTGGGAGACCTACCCAGAAGAAACCCACCAAGCACGGGTGAACATGCACACAACATGCACTCCATGCACACGGAGACAGGAATCGAGTCTGGCCAGGAATCGAACCCGGACCCTGGAGGTGCAAGGTGACAGTGCTAACCACTATTCCACCGTGCCGCCCCAGAATGTACCACCTACATTATTATACCTAACTATACCTCAGCCCACCAAAGTCTGATTCAGTGTAAGACTTAAGGAACTGCACGTTTGGTGAAGGTAAGCTGCGCACATGGGGATGTTCATGAATATTCACTGATACCCATACTGATAAATATCTGGGGCCAAAGCAAAGAGTAGGGGCAGCAGTTATTCCCCGCTTCACCTGTCCACTAATTCTTGGGACACATTGGTCAGGCTATGATTGGCATTGACTCCAGCTCTGCTCCAGGTGGGGAATTGCCCTTTGCCCTTTTGTTTTTGGATAGGCAGTGCTCTTGCAACATGTAGCTAGAAGTAAGATTTCTGATTAGACACTGCATCTGGATGGCCTTACTTGAGCTTGGTGTGATTTTGACTGCAGGCTTTTATTTTAAGATGTAGGAATATTATTATTAGGACATCCTTCTTTCATTTCAGAAATATTGTTAAGATAAAAAATATAGTGTCACTACATCATGTAAAAAAGCTACTTTTACAATTCATCTAGGTTGGATTATTGTCTGGATGCTCTAGTAAGTGCATAAACTATTGGTATAAAAAATGTAATTGGTTATATATAATACTACTATTGACCTTATTATTGACACTTAATGGTCTTGTACCACAGTATCTAAGCAGACTTCTTGTCTTTTAAGAACCATCATGTCTGTTTGGTCAAAAGATGCAGATTATTGTTGATACCTCAAATAGTAAAGGCTACAGCAGGGGCAGAGCTTGCTCATACAAAGCTACTCAGTTAAAGAACAGCCTTCCAATTAGTGTTTGGGTCACAGACTTACTCTCTCTATTTAAGTCTAGGATAAATTACCAGATCAGCAGGGCTCACTGGCATAGAGTGTTTTACTGAATTGGGATGTTAGATGCTGTCGCCCACCCCATATACACCCTCTTTTTGTGCTTTCAGTGATTCTCATAACTGTTGAGAGAGAGGGGGGAGAGAGAGCTGGTGGGGATTACAAAAACACACACATACACACACGGGAAGAGGAGCTTGACTGTGCACTTGATGGAGTGAAAGCCTCAAGTCCATGATGGACATTTTTTCTGTTAGACTGTCTTTTTTATTTGTTGATTTTTTTGTTGATGAATGTGTTGAGTAAATGTGAGACCAGAGCTCAGCTAAAGTGCCCACTGGAGTTTTCCTCCACACCCTTACACATCAGGTTCTATAGTAACAAGTCTAAAGAGCTAAGAAAAGGCAAAACGTGGCAAGGCAAGGACATACAATACATAATGTTATGCCACTCATTTCATAGCAGTTGGAATGAGTGGTCTGTTCTGTCATGTTATTTCTTGATTTGTCTTTGATTTTACTAGCAAGATGCGGAATGTTGTGCTTTTTTATAATGTGGTGGTACAGCTATTTTTTATGTTACATGACTTAATTGGTTAATGAATTTGAGTGGACTAATAAAACAAGATCTTGACTTTTGTCATTGTAGTTTCAGGTTGAGGTTCGATAGTTTGGTGTGGGTGGTCAGTTGGTCTCTTGTTCCTGAATTGCCCTTCATACAGGATCAGTCAAAAGTTTACAGTAGATACAAGTTTTGATTTATTTTCTACATTCTATATCAATATTGGAATTTTTTAAACCATAAAATAACACTTATGGCATTAGGTAATTAAGTAACAACCACAGTTAGTTGTTATTTTAAGAACAATATTGTCAAGTGCTTTTGCAAAACCCATCAAGCCCCATAATAGAACTGGCTCTCCTGAAGACCATCCCAGGAAAACAAGACCAAAACGTACCTCTGCTGCAGAGGAGAAGTTCATTTAAAGTTACCAGCCTCAAAAATCACCAATTCACAGTACCTCAAATTACAGCTGTTATGAAGTCTTTACAGATCATACGTAGCACACACATCTCAATATCAACTGTTCAAAGTTAGATTATTGCATATTTTGGATGCCTTTAGCATTGTTTTAGAATGTAGAAAGAAATAAAAATTGGTGTGTCCAATTTTTGTGACTGGTAGTGTAGTTGGGTACACACTGCTGCCCATGTCTGTTTGCTTTTTTCTGAATTTTTGAAAGCAGGCACATTTATCCATGGATAGAGAAAGCTGGAAGTAATAAGACGAGTATACGAGTGGATTGGGGAGTTTTAAACATACTTCACCCGAGAAAGGTTCCTTCTCCAGTCTTGCAAATTGTTAAATAAGTAGGGCCTACTATGCTGAGAATGATATCCTAAGGAGGCCTGTCTTGAGGGAGGCAATAGAGCCAAAATAATACCTTGACTAGTACTTGTACTGTTTCTAGAGCTGTGGCCAAGTGACTGAGGCGGATACCTTGGGAAAGAACTATTTGGAAAAATGTTGGTGCTTTGGAAAAAAAAAATGGATATGTTGCCTTATGCCCTGGGAAGACAAGTGATAGTCCTAAGTATTGTCAAGAGTTTTGCAGGATATGGAGTGGATTTAGGAGAACTGTGGGGAGTAACCATTATCTTCACATTTGTGCACATGCAGAATAGGTTGTAATTTACTACTTAATGTCTTTCAAGGTTCTCCACCTATGCATATTTTACACTGTATTATGCATTCTTGAGGTGCCTGGATGTCCAAAGCTGAGGTCCTTCTGCATTGTTTGGACAATGTGAAGGCATGGGATTGTCATGTTGGACATCTTTCATGATCTCAAAATGCAAAGCCAGTCTCTGAGAGGAAACCTTCAGGGAGTAAATGAGGGCTTTCAAAAATCCAGGACAGTGCATCCGCTTAACCATTTATGGACCTGGGTCTGTATATGAGCATGAAATGGAAGTAAAAGAAATAATTGAAGTGCCCAACTGGCTTGGTATGGGGTTAGAGTTTTTTGCAGATTTGTTGTCTAATGTTCTTAATGTTCTTATGGTCAGCCATGACAATGAAGAACAAATTTACAACTTCCAGCTAATGTTGCCTATTCTACAGCAAGGCTTTAATTCCAGTTTATTCCAGAAACTCTGCAGCCAAAGTATGAATTGTCGATGCAAAATCATCAGCAGATTGTTTATCTTGTATCAGTAAGAGAAACCTTTCTCCAATGCCCTTTTCCATTTCCTAAATCGTCAACTGGCATACTGTAAAAATAATCCTTCCATTTATTCCTTATGTGGGTGTCCTGATATAGAGTGATGGGTGCTTGCTGTTTTCCCATCTCTATGCCATGCTTTTGAATATTTGCAGGAGCTGCTGATCCTGATTGCTAAATTGCTGACCCTGGACTGTGACATTAGTCTAGAGAGCAATGTAATAAAGGGCACATGGATGCAAACTAAGGATCCATTGACCAAAGGTTTATATCAGACAGTAAATGTTCAAGATAGACCAGGTTGTTGCTAAAAGATACTCTCATTAAAGAGCAAACACAACACTTCATGAAAGATATGGTCAGAAAAACAAGCCAGAAACAGAAAGGCTAGGCAAAGGCAAAGATCTGACAAGGCAGGATCATACACAAAAGATCAATCAAGAAATAAAGTGACTCAGAACTCACACCCATAGATACAGAGCCTTGCAAAAGTGTTCATACTCCTTGAACCTTTTCATATTTTGTCACATTAAAACCACAAACATAAATGTATTTTATTGTGATTTTAGGTGATAGACCAACACAAAGTGGCACATAATTGTGAACTGGAAGAACAATGATAAATGTTTTACAAATAAATAGCTGACAAATGTGGCATGCATTTGTATTCAGCCCCCCTGAGTCAATACTTAGAAAGTAAAATGTTTACCCCTTTTTTTGCAAAATAGCTCAAGCTCGGTCAGATTTGATGGAAGGTGTCTGTGATCAGCAATTTTCAAGTCAATGGACAATAGTTGACCTGTGGACAGATTCTTTAACCCGAGCTGTGGATCTCCGCAGCTCCTCCAGAGTTACCATGAGCTTCTTGGCTGCTTCTCTGATAAATTTTTTTCCTTGCCCAGCCTGTCAGTTTAGGTGGACGCCCATGTCTTGGTAGGTGTGCAGTTGTGCCATACTCTTCCCGTTTTTGGATGATAGATTGAACAGTACGATGTTTAAAGTTTGGGAATTTTTTTTAAGAACCTATCCTTGCTTTCAACTTCTCCACAACTTTATCCCTGGCCTGTCAGGTGTTTTCCTTGGACTTCATAATGCTGTTTGTTTACTAAAGTTCTCTAATAAACCTCAGAGGGCTTCACAGAACAGCTGTATTTATTCTGAAATTAAATTACACACAGGTGGACTCTATTTACTAATTAGGTGACTTCTGAAGTCAATTGGTTGCACTGGATTTTAGTTATGGGTCTCAAAGTAAAGGGGGCTGAATACAAATGCACGCCACAATTTTCAGACATTTATTAGTAAAAAAATTTTTTAATCATTTATTATTTTCCTTCCACTTCACATTTATGTGCCACTTTATGTTGGTCAATCACATAAAATCCCAATAGAATTTACGTTTCTGGTTGTAACATGGCAAAATGTGGAAAAGGTCAACGGGTATGAATTCTTTTGCAAGACACTGTAAATACACAGATGCAGGACTTTTCTAAGCCTTTTCTCCATTAGCATTATTGTATGTGCGTTTGTGTATGGGTAAGTCTGAGCGTAGTAGTAGGGAGAGACAGGCAGGGGAATTTTTCCACAAAGTACTCGTTAGCTGCACATAAGTGTGAAGAGGTCGAGAGAATGACTGAAGCTGTCACAGTAACAGATCTATTGTGTTTAAGATTAATTGTGACATTATCACTTCTGAGAATTAACATGCCATTGGCTGGAGGCTTGACTTCATGAGTGTAAGTGTTTGTATCTTACCCCATCCCCAC
The DNA here is from genome assembly GCA_028570985.1 of Heterobranchus longifilis. NCBI lineage: Eukaryota > Metazoa > Chordata > Actinopteri > Siluriformes > Clariidae > Heterobranchus > Heterobranchus longifilis. The sequence goes on from JAOVVB010000050.1 coordinate 8,437,437, forward strand.
TCACTACCCAACACAAGAAGGATTAATTCTTTATGGATTAGAAGGAATTACATTTGTGCTTACACTGGTGGGCATGAGATTAGTGCCCTATCTTTCACTCTCCTTCTCCCTGGGGACATGTTCAGGCTGGAGGAAGGGTTTGTGAAACAAGGGACAAGGGAAAGGTGGAAGACTAAACAAGAGTAAGCAGTTTGCTTTTGAACTATTCCTGTTTCTGTCTGAAAAAAAAGAAGAAAGCAATAAAAATCTATGTGTTCTACATGCTTAATGAGAGATGTGTTGCATTTTTAAATAAAAATTATTCCCACTCTTCTATGGCTTTGATGCTTTTGAAAATCAGTTTCGGTTATCTGGTGTCTGCGTGTGATGTGTGCATTTGAGTGCATGTGTGTGTGTTAATTTTATAACTAAATGTTCATCATTTATTAAATGTTATGTCTTAATTTTTTGTTTACTTTTTTAACCTGCATGGGATTAGATTCTTCTAGATATAAATCTCTGTGACCTACAATCAAGAAATATTTAATATGGTTAATTCATTTTTTTTATTTGTTAAAAATATTTATTTATTTATTTATTTAATAAAGTTTACCAATTCTGAGTGATGATTGTTAATAATTTATAGGCCTGTCATTGGATAAAAATTTTATACCTGACTGAATATGGATCAAGGATGAAGAGCACAAAGTACACAGTGGGAGATAGAGCTCATAATCCTTGGTTGCACTACAAAGACATGTTCATGCTGCCACATCTGCCTCCAGCTTTAATGTAGTGAAATGAGTACGGTAAAACAGTAGAGTGGCTGTTCGTTGAAAGACAGACTAAAGCCTCTCAGGAATAAGACTCTGCCAGTCTCAACCTCAAAAATATTGATCATTCCTTAAAGCCTCCTAGACCTACGTACCCCCAAAACATGCAATCATATAAATACCAACAGTTCTGTGAAAAAGTCTCAGGCCCCATCTTAGGCATCTGTAGTACAGATTGTGTTTTATATATGTTTATCATGTCTCCTTTAACATGTCCAAAAACATTTACTATTTCCAAACATACCTTAAAAATTAATAAATAAATAATGTTAAAGAAGAATATTTGAATGCCAGTAAAGAAAGCAACATATTACATGATGCTTTCTTGCATGATGATATGCAACATATTTTCATGATAGACCCGGTTTCAGATGAAAAAAAAAAAAAAAAAAAACGAAGTTAGGTCCAGGGTTTTGCAGGGATGGAAAGAAGCAAGTGTGACAAAGTTACCAGAAAATTTCTGGAATATTCTCCAGCACACTCAGTAAAACCTAACAGCTGTTTTACTTACAGCACTGTGCAAAAGTCTTGGGAACATAGAAAAATTGCATAAAAGAATGATTTTAAATTTATTTTAGCATAAAACAGACTTCTATAAAAGTCACTAAAGAGTAATAAAATAAACACAGTCAATATTTGCTGTGAAAATACTTTGATTAAATAATCTGTAGTGTTAGATACAGATTTTTGCAGTTTTATGAGTGGAAAACAGCTGTTAGGTTTTACTGAGCATGTTGGAGAATATGCCAGGGTTCTGCAAAATTAAGGAGCCTACTTTAGTTTTTTTTTGTCTGTTTTGTAATATATTGCTTTCTTTACAGATATGCAAATATTCTTCTGTAATGTTAGTTATTTTACTAAATTTTAAGGTATGTTTGGAAATAGTGAATGTTTTTTTTTTACATAATAATATATTATATATAATTATTATATATATTATATAATAATTTGTACAACAGATAAGATAAGGCCAAAAAAAAATTTTTAAAGGGAGTTTCCAGGGATTGAGATTTTTTCAATAAGTAAATGTTCACTCTGGTAAGCGTGCCTATTAGCACTGCACAGTCTGCACAACATTACTGCAATTATATTGTTCTGCAGTGTAATTATATACTGTATAATATGTTGTGCAACATAATAAAACCAGTCCATCTTAATTAGATAAAGCTCCTATAGCAGTCTGTAAGCACTGAGATTGGACAGAATGCACACAGAAACAATACATACTTATTGATCAGACTGGCCATTTGTATAATGTGGTGTTTTGCGGTATCAGTATTACAATTATCATGATAACAACTAACGGGTTATTTATTGAGCAGTCCTGTTGCATACAGTACCTTCATACACATGAAGTTGACAGCGAAGGATTGTTTTCTGCTGTGAACAGGAAATTCTAAACTTAACATGTGTTTCCCTTCTAACATCTGTCAATACGTCTTTGTCTCTTTTGCTCTTTTTTCTCGTTACTGATACATTTGAGCCTCTTAAGATTAAAGGCTAAATCCAGCAAAGCTACAAACAGTTTTGCTCACTTTATATATTTGAACTGCAGACAGACATACTCTTTTAAGGAACTGAAATCACTAAAGGGCTCTTTGTCTTGTCCCTGTGGAGGAACCCTTATGGATTTTATCAGGAAACATATACAGTAAAATAATGCCGACGTGATGCTTATTAAGATAAACAGACAGATAGATAGATAGATAGATAGATAGAAAGATAGATAGATAGATAAAAAATTAAATTAATACATTTTCTTGCTTTCTTAGACCCTGGCCCTCCAGCAGGCATCAAAGCTGTCCCCTCTTCTGCCAGCAGCGTTGTGGTATCATGGCTCCCTCCAAACAAGCCAAATGGCATCATCAGGAAATACACCATATATTGCTCCAGCCCTGGATCAGCCCAACCAGTAAGAAACAAAGGGTGTGATGATGTGACAAACGGACAGTTTATTTTGACAGATCAAATTTAGATGTGTACTTTGTTGTTGTTGTGTGTGTGTGTGTGTGTGTGTCTTGTGGTGTATTGAGATTGTGTGGACATTTTCTTTTTTTTTAATATATTATCTGAATCAATCTGTATTCTTAATGTGTGTGTGTGTGTGTGTGTGTGTGTGTGTGTGTGAGTGTGTGAGAGACAGTGGTGCAATATCAGCAGGATATGTGTGCCTCATACTGCAGTGTGTGCATGCCAGCTCACTCTCCCCTCTCATTTGCATATCTGTGTCTCATCACGTTGCCTAGACAACCTCATCTGTTCATCAGTGAGGGCAGGAAACAAGCTAACACACACAAACACAACACATGCACCCACGCGAGCACACAAATACACACTCCCCTGAGGCTCTATCACATTTATAACCACCTCATCTGCATGCTATCATATTCACACACACACACACACACGCACACACGCACACACACACACACACACACACACAGAAGCACAAGCATTATTTGTGTATACGTGCACCAAATTAATGTACCTGTGCAGGCTTACTGACACACTTTTTTCCTCATTCACAAATCTCTCTTGCTCGCTTCCTTTCTCTTTCTATCTCTATCTTCCTA
>JAOVVB010000050.1:8447940-8458611 GCA_028570985.1 Heterobranchus longifilis
AAGTGGGTGAGGTGGGGTGAGTGGCGGTCTGTGGCTGTTGCTCATGTGTAATTATAGTTATTAGGATATAACAGGTAGAAAATTATGCCAGATATGGACAGATTTTATTCATACTGTAGAGCAGCTGGGAGAGATCCACCACTGCAGCGAGGTGACTCATCGGTGCCTCCGTCACCTACCCCTCTCTCACGTCTCTCTCACGTCCCTCTCTGTCTGTATTTATATCTGTCTCAAATTTATTTTTTACACCAAAGTAGGCAGGAAGGCATTTATTATTTCAGATCTTTGTTTTAAAGTCATAAAGAGTCTCTCTCTCTCTCTCTGTGTGTGTGTGTGTGTGTTTTCTCTCTCAGCAACAGAGGAAGGAGCGCGAGATGGTGAGGCAGCAGGAGAAGGCTCCTCACCGGAGACTCGACGATATGAGGCGGGAGGAGGACCGCAGGATGGCCGAGAGAGAGCAGGTAGCCAGTCAGCGCTCGAGCAGCGCCACACCTCCACCAATCGCTGCGCGGTGTAGGCAGCCCTGTGAACCGGTTGCCATGGGAGCAGGCTCTCGGTGCAGTTTTGATTTCGTGTGTGTGTGTGTGTGTGTGTGTGTGTGTGTGTTTGTGTGTGTGTGTTTGTGTGCGTGTGTTTGTGTGTGTGTGTGTGTGTGTGTGTGTGTGTGTGCACATTTAATACCTGGAGCAGTAAGAACAATCGCAGTTTTGACACCCCAGTGAAGGGCCCACCCCAGGGGCCACGGCTGCACATAGATATACCACGTGTACAACTGCTTATTGAAGATAAGGAAGGCATCAAGCAGATTGGTCTGTTATTTCACCCTTTAATGTCTGTGTGTATATTATCTCAAATGTGTGTAATAATCTCTTAACTAAAGTTTTATTATCATGTATATTTAGGTGAAGACAAAGCCACCATTCCTGTTACGGACACAGAGTTCAGCCAGTCAGTAAACCCCCAGAGCTTCTGCACAGGCGTGTCTGTGCATCATCCTGCACTTATTCAGAACACCGGCCCCTTAATTGACATGTCTGATATTAGACCAGGAACCAGTAAGTTTCTTGTATTGCTCAATATATTGTACGATTACACAAAATATTACACACATTAGAATTTTGCCATTTTTCCATATTATTGTTTTATTCCCAGATCCAGTGTCAAGGAAGAGTGTTAAGTCAGCTCACAGTACAAGAAATCGTTACTCAAGCCAGTGGACCCTGACAAAGTGCCAGGCATCCACACCTGCCCGCACTCTAACCTCTGACTGGCGTACCGTCGGCTCGCAGCATGGTATCACTGTAACAGAGAGTGACAGTTATAGTGCCAGTCTGTCCCAGGACACAGGTAAACAAACATTTAGAAACTGTGCATGTAGGCAATGAAGAATGATTCTAACAACTCAGCCTTATTCTGTTTTCATGAAAATTGTCTGTCAAAATCTTCATAAACTTCTCTCAATTCTTTGATACAGTAAGTAGTACCATTTCAATAATAATAATAATAATAATAATAATAATAATAATAATAATAACAGCTAAATAGGTTGGTAACTTGTGTAGCCCTTAAAACCTTTTAGCCATTTGAATCCTTTTTTGTCATTATTTGTTTTTGCAGTTTTTTTTTTATGAACATATACTGTATAGGGCTCGGGATTTCAGCACAAATTAAAATATGATGAACTGAATTTTATTTAATTTTATTTTAACCAACTATGCAAATATGACTGAGCAAAAAATATAAAAATGAAAAATTGTTGGTTGTTTCTATAACCAAATAATAATAATAATAATAATAATAATAATAATAATAATGGTAATAATAATATGCTCATTTTTAAAGGTTCTACTTATTTTTAATGTTAAATGTACCATATTCCAGTAGTGGTAACATTTACATATTATGAAAAGTAATGATAACTTTCATTCTACCTGACATATCCGAAAACACAGTTTGAAGTCTATTATATATTTTTTTACTTTTTAGTTTTTTAATCGTTCTTGACCTAACTGTGCTGTGTTGCTTGACGTTTAAGGATTAAAACTTCATCCAGTGTTTAAAATGTCAGCATCGCTTCATGAGTGTCTGCTCTTACACTTATGAGCCAGTTGCTCGGGAATAGGGTCAGTCTGGATTCATCAGACATTACCTTTTTTATTTGCTCCAAAGTCCAATCTTTATACCTTTACTGTATATCTTATATTTTAGGAAATTAACGGCTTTTTCTGGTTAACCATACAACAAGCATGCATGATATCTTTCCACATTTTTCCCACAAATTTGATGGTTCAGTGATATTGTTCTAGGTTTTTCTAATGTGTCGGAGGTTTCTTAACCCAATTACAGTAATAAAAAATTTGCTTAGTTATTTTCTTTGCTTGATAAAGGCCAATAATTTAATAATTTACTTTTTTTTTTTCGCCATGCAGTGTCAATGGTACCTCGGCATAGGAATTCAATTTGTTATTAAGGTGAAATTTTGTATTGCGAAACACATTTTCTCATAAAAAATAATGTAAATGCAAATAATCTGTTCCAGCCACCCAAAAAATAAAATCAACAGTATGTGTTATTTATTTAAACCACTCTTCATCACAAGGTATCACACCCACATGCACACACACACATTTATATACTTAGGGTTCATTTAGTGTTCTGAATCCACCACCTACTGGTATAACTTTGGATGGTGGGAGAACAAGAGAGAAGCAGAAGGAACCCCATTAAGGCTTTGGGTGAATATGGTAAACATCTATGCAAACATGCAATTTAAATAAATTCCCTTATTTTAGAATACAATATGTCAGCATTTTAAATATAGGTTGTAATTTATATATTTTAGTATACTTTCTAATATACCTAGGAAGTAAAATTGGCCCAGCTCTGGGGCTGGGAGGGATAGCATACGCTGACCTGTCAATCACTCTCCAGACATACTGTAGGTGTCTCTGAGCTCATGTATGTGGATGGTGAGCTTATTTCCCATGTGTTACACTGACACAGTGTTAAGCAGCAGTTTATACTGTATGGACGTGGCTTACTGGACCTCACATGTATCAGATGAAGCATGTGTTAGCCGTCATCCTTCATGTTTGATGGTTGTCGTATAAAATAAGTGTGTGTGTGTGTGTGTGTGTGTTTGTACTATATGTGTGAGAAAGTGTTTTTTGTGGTAGTTAGATGCTTAAAAACAAGAGCATGATGTATAGTATTTTGTTGAATAGAACTACATTTTAAAGGTATAGATTAGCCAAAAAAAAAAGGTTTTGAGGGTTGGGTCTGAAATTAATATGCAGTTTTCTTCATGTTAATAGGTAAGTTATATGCTTCATTGATAGTTTTATTAGGAAACCTGAAGAACCTAAACAATAACAATAACAACAATAAAATTGCATAAAGACTAGCCATTTAAAATATTTGTAGATATTTAACATTTTAAGCTTTATGGCAGAATCGAATTGAATTCGATCTCTTTACCTCAGCATGTTTAAACCGTCCAATAATTATTTTGTTTTCCCTTTTGAAACCCGGCCTTATGTCTCAGACAAGGGCCGTAACAGCATGGTTTCGACGGAGAGTGCTTCGTCTACATATGAGGAACTGGCTCGTGCTTACGAGCATGCCAAACTGGAGGAGCATCTACAGCATGCTAAGTTCGAGATCACGGAGTGCTTCATTTCCGACAGTTCTTCAGACCAGATGACCACAGGTACCAATGAAAATGCAGACAGCATGACATCAATGAGCACACCGTCCGAGCCGGGCATCTGCCGCTTCACGGCATCTCCACCAAAACCACAGGACTATGACCGTGGCAAGAATGTAGCAGTGCCAATACCACACCGTGCCAACAAGAGTGAGTTCCTACCAAAGTTTCTTTGCATGTTCTAAGTAAGCATGGATAAAACCAAATGGGCTCATAAATGAAAGGTTTGTTAATAAATATATAGTACACGGAAACCTGACTGTGTGACTTCTTTTTTCTCTCTCTGCCCAGGTGAGTACTGTAATCTCCCCCTTTATATGAAGACAGAGCCATTCTTCCGCAAACAAGCAGAGCTGCATGACCCATGCCCAGTGGTGCCGCCACGTGAAGCTTCCATTCGAAGTTTAGCGGCTCGTGCCTACCACACGCAGGGCCGTCACATGACATTAGACCCATCCAAGCAACAGGCCCTGACACTCAGCCATGGTGGGTTAAGTAGTCTAACCAGCTCAGGAGCATCAGGGCCAGCCTCCAGCACCACTACAGGTGGCTCCAGCATTAGCTCGGGCACATCCACATTGCCCCAGAGGACTCTTACTATGCCCAGCTCCTCCTCCACCTCTTCAGCCGGCCAAAGCACTGGAGCCGCTGGAGCTGCAGCTGGCGCTGTGGCCAGTTCTTGCTCCACAGGAGGAGGTGGTGTGAGCAGCAGCTCTAAGGTTGGTGGTTCAAGAGACTCTCTGCTGGAGAGCAGCTCATCTGGATTGGGCAGACTGCAGAAGCAGAGTGCTGGGGCATATTCAAAGTCCTACACACTGGTGTAGGTACAGGTCTCCCTCCTCGACACACATAAAAACATATATAATTGGATACGTTGAGATACATTTAATATTTGCCTGGCACAAGGTGGTGAATGAATTGTGCAATGACTGGACTTAGCAACCACAGGGGTCTCTATCGTACTGTCCCTTTCGTACTGTCCTTTCTTCCTTTCTTCCTTTCTTTCTTTCTTTCTTTCTCACCTTTGCTCCCATTTTCACCCTAACCTATTTTTCTCTATTTGCACCCCCCCCCCTGCCCCCCTTGCCTTTTTTTCTTTAAAAATATATATATAGTTCCTCTTTTGGCCATCTGTCTTCAATTTTACTATGCCAAACATTTTTTTTTTTTTTTACTTTTCTTCTTTTTGTTGACTTTGATTTCTTTTTCCACTGAAGACACCTTGGACCTTATGCACAAATTACATTTGATGTGCACTTGTTAATTTGACTACCTGAGAGTAGGAAAATTCAACAGTTTAAAAATATATATTGTTTCACACTAATATGTCTAGATGTTTTTAAGGAGATAAATATGTTTTGGTTTTTTTTATGTCTCTTGCAAAAGAATAAGCAGATTGTGAAGCACTGCCTCAGAGAGTGCTTTTGCATAAAAGAAAAGCAGGCTTGGTGTATTTTTTCCCCTTCCTAGTCAGGATGGTCTGGACAAGTCTGTGATTGTGGCGTATACTTATAAAGTTAAGTATTTGGAATTTTTTTTTTCTTTTTCTTTTTTTTTTTTTCTTCCACACAACTGACAGACACAGTACCAAGTTTTAATGACTATTAAAAAAAAAAAAAACGAAACTGGAAAAGAAAAACTTCAGCCATTTTGACGGAGAATGGATTTTCCCCATTATTTATGTATGTATTTATTTATTTATTTATTTTTAAATTTCTAAACTTTTCTCAGGCCTTCGCATGTGGGTCTGTCTGAGTGTGCATGTGTGTTTATATATGTAAGTATATATGTACACATGTTATAGGCACACATCATCAGAAGGCCCAGACATTCGGGTTGGATCTTTGGGGACAGAAGAAAAAAAACAAACAGGGGTGTAAAGCTTTTCCCTGCATTTTACTTTGCTCCAATAAAAAAAAAAAAAAAAGTTATAGCATTTACTGTCAGGCGATTAAAAAAAATGGAAAACTAATAAAATAAAAATAGCGAGTTCATGAGGTGGACAGACCCACCATACGGCAAAATTAACACTTTCAGTGCTCTTTTGTGTCCAGAGTTAATACTATTATAATTCCCACTTGTCCCCCAACCCGCTATCTCCCTTAACGATGAATATGTCAGGATGGCTTCTTTTTTTTATTTCTTTTTTTTTTATGTGTGTGTGTGTGTGTGTGTGTGTGCACAAACTGTCATTTTTTTTGTGCTTAACCTTCATCACTCCCACCACCTTCTTTCTCATGTAAACATTTCACAGCTTTCATGGATGACCAGAGTATACAGTATGTGCGTTAAGAATTGAAGAATGAGGGATCAATAATATATAAAAGGAAAATATATAGAGAAGTGCATGTTATGGCAAGATACCCGCTGATGCCGGATAGCTTTTCTGCAGTTAGTGCTTGTTGGTGTAGGGATAAATGCAGTGAAGGGTGGATGCAGACTGCGAGGAAAGAAGCGATAATGCTCTCATGCCCTTTACAAAACTATCAAACCATGTGCAAGACAAGTTTCACACTGCATAAAATCAAATGAACCAAAAATTTTAAATTCAAAAGAGGTGAAAAAAAAAATCATCAGCATGGAGAGCTTAAAATTTACTGGTAAAATTCTTGCCACGTGCATGTACAAAGCATATAAATCACCTGAGAATGGAAAACGTGATGCGGGTGCTGAATAAATGATTAGATAATTATATAAATAACTTTGTTCTAAAACATTTTGTGTATCCATTATTATTATTTTTAATTCTCTCTCATTTCTAAAAAAACATTGGATAAATATCCAGAACTTACTTTTTTTCTTCTCTTTTTTGCAGCTCTACAGCGCTGCCCTATTGCAGAGTTTGCACCTCGCAGCTCAGTTAGCAGCTCAGATCCACACACAAAAAAAAACATTATTTTAAATGTTGCTCGCAACCCAAAATACTGAGCATGCCCAGTTCTCTTCCTGCAGTTGGGCTGGTTCAGGTTCAGACTGAAATTCGCCTGTGAGCACCCCTCACAGAAATGCCCTGACTTTGTCCAGTTGTGAATGCTGTGTTCTGAACTGCCTGAACGAACAACACTAGGGTTCATTTCAAATGGGCTGAACACTCTATATGTGAAATTAATCATCTGGTCTCCCTCCGCTTTACCTACATGAGTCCCAAAGCCAAGCCCAACTTAATGTTAAAAAAATTCTGTTCTAAAAATCATTCAATGACTTTATTGGACAAAACGGTACACCAGGGCTCCTGCAATACACAAAAGAAAAAGAGAAAATATATTATGTTTCTTCACAAAATATCTATATATATAGACATATATATAGATATAGATATATATTTCTATTTAAAGTTAAAATGAATATATAATTGATTAGAACAGAAAAATGTCATATCTAATTGAATAAAAATAAATAAATTAATAAATAAATAGGTAGATAGATAGATAGATAAATACCTAAAAGATATGTGTGTGTATATATACTGTATGAAGATTTGAAGACAATCGCTCAGTGGGAGGAGCAGCAGAACAAAAGGAAAGGTCAATCATAAAAGGGGGAGATAAATGGGTGACAAGCGTTACCCCAAACGGGAATACGTGTGCGTGGTGTGTAACGAATGGTGGAATTTGGACTTACTTGTGATTAGAAGCTCCACTGCTGCTCAGAGAGTTCGATAGGAATTCAGGAATCGGAATGGAAGGAAACGATAATTATCGAGAACGATTTATCATCAAAATCAAATCTACAGTCCAAACTTTTATCAGATGTTTAGGTGCATTGATCACATCGACCACGTGTCATTTATTATCACAGTGGTGTCTCAAATGCCAGTGATGGTATTACAAATAGACATGATTGCACACAATTGAAATACTTACGGAATGACCACCACTAAAACCAGTTTGGTGAGTACCTCTATATTATAGCCACAGGATGAAAAACATCTTTAACTCGCTGCCTTTCAACACTTGTTCAATGTGTAGCTTATTAGAAATAAGTGATCTATCAAATTATGTATTAATAAAATTCACCCTGTTACTGTCATGGCACAGAGCCTTTTTTGATACCCACAAATACTTTACATAGTTTTCATTATTCAAAGTGTAATTCAGATGCCCCCATCTGATATATGATGTAATGTTTTACACGATTAAGTCATCATTACTTTCGATTAAGTCATCAACACTGGTAAACTTACCAAACCTCAACAGACAATGCATGCAAGGCCCTAACTTCTGTAAACACACACACACACACACACACACATACACGTAATAATAAAATCAGGAAACTATTAGGCTAATAGAATTGATTTAATCAAAAGAAATTCAAGCCAATGACTAAAGAAAACTCTTAAAAAAGTATTAATATAGTACACAGAATAAAAGGTTAGCAGGCTGGGAAAACCTAACATTTAAAAAAAAAAATTTATTCCGTTTTCTTCCAGTACCTTTGACATATTACCTTTAATAGAATATTAATATAGTTTATTAAAAAAAAAAAAAAAAACATGGGACTATGTAACGTTGGCTGTCTGATTACGAAGATCAGGTTGCTTGGAACTTTTCGGTCCCAGAGCCAGTTAAACGAACACAGTAGAAAAAACAACCTTGCTACAGTAGTTAAACATGGTTAACCGTCACACGACGACTCTCACACTTTGTTAGGAAGTAAATATCACGTTAGTAGATATTTACCATTTGCTTCATAGCAAAAATGGCCATTATAATAACTAAATAGGTTATATTTCTAATAAGATACCGTCAAATTGTCTTGCACTTGCACCTACGCATCATTATCAAAACAGAGAAGTGTGCTCACACACTATGTACGAATGCCAAAGGACAAAGTTTAAAAATGTTTAAATGAACGACTAAAAATCTATTAGTAAAAAGAAAATTTGACAACATATTAGAAGTGTTTGAATTCATCAGTGCTTATGTTAGTGTGACCAGAGATTAGTTGCGTGAAGTGATGGCAATGAGGCTTGTTTTTAATTGCAGTGAGTGGACCCCAGGTGATAAGATGGATGATGCTGGAACATATGTGAATTTCATATTAGTATTTCACATTTCATAGGTAATTTATGATTTTTTTTTTTTTTTTAGATTATTTTTTTTTTTTATGTAGATAAGGTTATAAATGTAGAGGTCAGGCATCATTCACTGGAATGTGGAATTATATCCTTAAACACAATCCCCACCCCACCCCCTCCTTTTTTGTTTTTGTTACTTTTGAGGATAACCAGACTAGACAAAATGCTAGAACTTCATTTGTGGTTGAGATTTGTTCAATGCCATACACATTTAAATTTAGGTAAGCCTTTTCACATGTCTATATATCTATATATCTGTGTGTGTGTGTGTGTGTGTGTGTCTGTGTGTGTGTGTGTGTGTGTGTGTGTGTGTGTGTGTGTGTATTGAGAGAGAGAGAGAGAGAGAGAGTTGTGAAAAGTAAGTGTGTAAAATATTTTAATTCAAAAAGTTAAACTCATATTCTAGATTCCTAAAGTGAAATATTTCAAGCCTTTTTTGTTTTTTGATGATATGTGCTTATAGCTCATGAACATCAAAAACCCATTATGTCAAAATATTTGAATATTTTCTAGAATAATTTTTTTAAATGATTACAATATAGAAATTCAGAATAAAATGTTCATTTATGCATTCAGTACTTGGTCAGGGCTAATTTAGCACAATTTTCTGCATGGCATGGAGACGACCAGCCTGCAGCACTGCTGAGGCATTATTATTGAAGACCAGGATGCTTTGATAGCAGCCTCATCCTTATTGTTGGGTCAGGTGTTTCTCATCTTCCTCTTGACAATAGCCAATGGATTTTCTAAGGGGTTCAGGTCAGGCGGGTTGGCTGGCCAATTAAGCACAGTGACATCATGGTCAGCAAACTAGTTAGTGGTAGTGGAAGCATGAAACCAGCAGATGACATGGTACTGCAAATCATCACCAACCGTGCTGGAAGCAACTTGAATTGAAGCAACTGACAGCATCACTCCACTCTTTGTGAAGCTCTCCTAAGTTCTTGAATCAGCATCGCTTGACAATCTTTGTAAGGCTGTGGAAATCCCATTTGCTTGTGCACATTGTCCTACCACACTTTTCTTTCCAAGTGAACTTTCTATGAGTATGTTTCGATACAGCACTCTGCAAGGAGCCAGCCTTTTCAGTGACGTTTAGCTCACTGTGGCCTAATTTCCTTCTGGAGGGTGTTGATCGCCTTCGTTGAAATGTTTTACTTTCTGTTTAATCAATCTAGAATATGAGTTTCACTTTTTAAATTAAATAATTTTTTTTAAAAAAGGCAAAATATTCAATATTACATTTTTTTGAGATGCACTATATGTCAAACTTTGACGATTAGAAGGGTTTTTTCCAGGCCGCCACAAAATTAATAAAATACAGCTCAAAGTTTTTCTCCCATTGTTTCACATTAAACTGCAAAGGTATTTCATATGAAGGTCTCATTAAGACTGTACCCATCTCTCTGTGGACATACAGTATTCATACTTGTTCAGACATTCCATGCACTTTAAAAAAAAAATAATAATAACTCTAACAGCTTTGGTAATACTCAAATTTAACTGATATGGCTTTCAGCTTTTCATTTTAATATCCATGGTCTCCTGTATGATTTGTCTTATTTACCTAAATGTGATTGCTTCTGTTAAGAAATGCAGTTGTTATGCAGTGGGGCAGGCCAGTTTAGCCAGTTGAAATCAGGGATCCTGTAGTTCCCAGTAATCACAGGAAAAGCTGTGTTGATATTGGGAGGAGTCAGGAATCAATCCCCATCCACCCTGTTTGGTCAATTTCCTAAACTGATCAGATTTCCTGCTTTACCCAGGCCCCTCCTGCCAGGAGAATTTCTGCAACTGTTGACTTGTACATAAGAAAGTGTTTTGTATAAATAACTACTATTTTCAACATCTCCACAGGGAAAAAAAAACACAGGGCACAATTAAA
>JAOVVB010000050.1:8496736-8511341 GCA_028570985.1 Heterobranchus longifilis
AAGTTCTACTCCACCTCCCTCTATCTCTCCATATATACAGAGTCTGCCAAAACAATGTATACACACTTCAGAAGAACCAAAACTTAAAAAAATATATTTAAATACTAATTTTATTGCTATATGTTGATATAAATGATAATATAATGACAATATGATATTATTAATATTATATTAATATAATATGCATGATGCTATTTTTCTTTTCCGGAAGTGTGTATACATTTTTTTTGGCCGACTATCCATCCATCCACACATCCATCCATCCACACTACCACTCAAAAGTTTGGGATCAGTTGCAGATTTCTTTGCATTGGCTTGTGCCTGCATTTCTTTTGTTTGCATGGACGCTCATGCCTTACAGGAACCTGTTCGAGGTCTATCGTTTGCACTATGACAGATGCACTTTTGTAAAGCGCATCATAGTTACAGGTTTCACCCCCAAGAACCTCATGGACATTTGGGCTGATTTCAAAAGTGCTGCAACTTCTTGCTACTGATCCATCACTTCTCAAGTCTAGTGGTGCACTGATGTATGAATGTAAAGCCTAACCAAAGACATTTGCAATGATCTCTTAGTAAACAGTGGCCTTTATAAAAGGAGTTAATTTGTTAACCACAATACTGAAACATCATGGAGAATCACTGTGCTCTTAACAGAATATCAGGATAAATTATTAATCACTGTTGGATATTTTGAACATAATGCACTTAGTGAATGTTTATGTGCCTTATTAAATATATAACTACAGTATGTATACTGGATACTAGGGAATATTTTGTTTTTTTGATTCATGATTTATTTTCTACATTCTATAACAAAACTATGAAATAACATATGGAATTAGGTAATTATGTAACAGTTCATTTAGAGTCACCAGCCTTAAAAATCAAACAAAATGAATTAAGTAACAAAACAAAGTACTATAGAAAAACGATAAATTACAAGCAGAAGACAACATAAAGTTCATGTGCCGATGTGTAAACAGAGCAACAACACGACACATTGCATTAATCTGCTAATGAGTTGAGGTAGTGCAGTAAATTGTCGTGGAGATGATGGATGAAAGACAGTAAACTCTTCTTGTTAAAGTAGCAGCAAATATAGAAAAGACTTCTCGTGCAAATAACAGGTAATAAATATTGTGCAGAGAAGCCTAGATGGTTGTACATCAGTGTTTCTGCGTGTGTTTGTCAGTCCAGTACCTTTTTATTGAGGAGACGGATGGCTTGTGGGAAGAAGCTGTTGCGCAGTCTGGATGTGAGGGCCCGGATGCTTCGGTACCTTTCTCTAGACAGCAGGAGGATAAAGAGTGTGTGTGAGGCGTGTGACTGATCAGCCACAATGCTGGTAGCATTGGTGTGGTGTGAATGACTGTGATAGAGAGAAGAGACACCCCGATGATCTCGGCTGTCCTCACTAACCGCTGTACGGTCTTGCGGTCTGAGCTGGTACATTTCACAAACCAGACAGTAATGCAACTGCTCATTATTCTCTCGATAGTCCCTCTACTGGTGACTTGTCGAATTTGCAGAGGAAATGTGATCAGAAAAAAATGTAAATACAAAAAAAAAAAAAATCATAATTGGCCATAATTGGAGATTGCTTACATGCTTGGTGAAGTTGCATTATAAGAATCATGGGTGTGTTAGGTGAAAGAGCATTTCCACACACAAAAAAAAAAAAAAAAAACAGCAGTGTGGACATGACAAAAACCACTTGCTATTGAGGTTTTTTTTTTCACGTGGTCAAGTCTAGGCTCAGCAATGATATGTTGCTATAAAAAGTCAGCTGTCTGTGTGAATGCACTGAAACATCAGGTTGTTCCATCAATGGAGTTTTTAAACCGATGTCACTGGTATATTCTGATACTTAAATTGTGAAAAAGGAAGGAATGATTTTCACACATGAACTGCGCACCATGTTGCATGCTTTAATGTTTCCCTGGGTCTCTTTGAAGCCTCCCTGATAATTTATCGTCTTGTCATTTTGCACATTTTGAAGTCTTGTATTTGGTAATGCCATTTAGGACAGCAATTGCTAAGAGCAGTTTACTTTTACTGCTCCGTTATTGAACAGCTGATGAATTCAGTTTAATACAGAATCTTTAATGATCCTTATACTTGCATGAAATGCATACAGTATAAATACTATATAAACAATATACAGGATATTTTTTTTTAGATAACTTGAACTTTTTCGTATTTACTCTGTATCCTAGATTGCTAGATTATTCCCATTAAACCAACAGCGGTGTGGCGTTCCCTTCTATACGTAACCTGACTTAACTGTCCACATTCTAATATGCATTTTAATATATTTTAATACAAATGCTAATATGTGGTTTACACCGGCACAGGGATTACCAAATAATATACATACTGTATGTAGACAGAGTTACAAACATTACCAATACAACTGTTCTTGGATAGACAATTAAATTGTTTTTGGGCCCTGAGATAATAAGGGCAAGCCTTTTCCAGTGTATGAGTTTAAACAGAAGGAGGGACAGATACAGCTGTAAGGAAGAAGAAAGGCCTCTTTGGAACTCCTACCCCAGTCAATTGGCTGACGGCTCTGTCTATCACTTCACTTCCTCCTCAGGCAAACACAGACAGTTTGAGGTGGAGACAAGAGAGGGAGTGTCTACACATTCTCAAGCCTGTACTGTTTAGTTCAACTCGACAAGAAACCGAAACGGTTCAACTTGCAAAGCAAGCTTAACCAGGCGTTCTCTTTTGCCTTCACTATTTCCTGTATTAGGAAGCCATCTTGTTTGGACAAGTTTATGCGACATTTCTTTTTTTTTTTCATTTTAATCTTTCTTGTATTTTTTTCCCCCTTTTTTCCCTTGTTGTGGGTCTCCTGGTGAAGTTTGGACTTTCTCATTCTCAAAGCAGCTTTAGCGGAGCAGGACAGGAAGAGGTAGGGGGGGCCTTAGGGTGAGAAGGAGGCAGGCTCTCTGTTTAGAAGCTAAGTTTAGTTATTTATTTCCTCATCTATTCATGTCTCTCTCTACTTTTTTTTGAAATGAAAAAATTTTTGTAAAGAAAACAGAAGCTACAAGTCACGTTTTACTTTTTGCTTCCTTACGCCCTTCGGTCTTGCTCCACGCCTTGATTGGCTTCAACATTTCAGGATGGCTGATAGCAGCCCTTTAATTTCCTCAACACCCCAGGTATTCTTCCCTTCAGGTGTTTTTTCTTCCCATGGGTCTATGGAACCACAACATGCCATGCCGGTTTCATTGCCTGCTATCTATACAGCAGGCTCCCCTGCCGTGGACACAGGTCTTTCCCAAGGGTCCTGTGGCACCAATGTGTCTATCATGTCTCCCCCACAAGCTGGAGTGTCTTTCATTATCCAGATAGGTCTGACACGAGAGTCAGTGCTTCTGCCCCAAACAGCGGACCTTACATACGTCAAACAGATTGCCTGCTCCATCGTGGACCAAAAGGTGAGTTCCCAATATATTGTTCATGTATATTTTTATTAATCATAAAAATATACATAACTGCCTTTAAAGTTATCTATAGAATTTAGGAAATTCTGTTTTCCATATTAATGCATGTGAGAATATGAAACAATGCTTTAACATTGGAGACAAAAACATGTCAACATCACACAAGTTTTACACTGTGTTCCTTATGGCTGTTCTTGTTTAAAAAAAAATAATTAGAAGAGCGGTTTCTCTATACTGTATATTGGTGATTCTGAACATGAATTTATCTACAGCTGTTTGCTACTGAACATATAACGTGGGATATGGCCCTTGTAGCAGGAAAGATATTTTTAATTAACCAAATTGTTTATATACTTTATTCCAAATAAACAAACACTATTGTAATCTGTCTAATTAGATTTGTTTTGGTAAATTTGTTTTTGTTTTGACTTCACTCCAGCACATTAGTTGAAACAAAGGGCCTTCTGACTCTTCATTCAAGCAGCTCCCTGTTCCACTGATTTTTTTCCATTAGGCTGCACACACATGTGGCGCATACTTCTCTTTACAGAACAAGGTGCTATTATTATTTGGCTGCACCTTACCAAACCAAACATTTGAGGAGGAATAATAAGAGAAATAGAATAGTATATCCAGAGTCAGCCAAAAAAAAAACAAAAAAAAACATCTACACACTTCAGGAAAAGAAAAACATTATGATGTATGATGTATATTATATTAATATAATAGTAATAACATTATAGTCTTATTATTATCATAATATCATCATATATAATACGATATAACGTATAGCAATGCATTTTGTATTAAAATATTAATACAAGTGGAAATGTGGAAAGAAACATTTTTGGCTGACTCTGTATTCATTAAAACCTAATTATCACCCAATGTTCACGGACGTTCAAATTTCACATTCTTTAGAATCTCTAAAATGAATAAGCATATTTAAAATGTATTGTAAACCATGTTCACAAATAAAATTTTATTTATTTTTGGTAATACAAAGAGTCTTATAAATTGGGCAGTGATGCCCCATGTAATAACCACAAGTTATACTGTATGTCAAAGAACTAAGTTCGACTAAGGGACAACTTTCTTTGCTTAAATAGGGTTGAATAATTAAAAACCTACAATTGTTGTTTTGGCATTTGTACAGGGGAAAAAAAAAGCTGAATAAATCAGTAGATAAACAATATGTTTGAAAGCGGGCTTATTGTTGGGGCTCAGAGGACAGGAACTTTAGTCACAAAGCCTTTTCAACAGGCTACTGTTTCAGTGGCTAAAAGAGTCAGCTGCATTTAGACCTGTGGGAAAGCCGTGAGTGAATATGGTTGGGAATGGTCTGAATCACACATTCAGTGATTGTAAAGCTTGTGCATTAGTGTGATGTGTTAGGAAAAGTTGACTGTTGGGGATGTGGTGCAATGTTCAGTGTTGCAAAAAAAAAAAAAAAAAAAAAAAGGTCTACAGATACAGGACAGTATGTGTAAAATAAGTAACATGAGCAGCCGAAACACCATATACAGTACTATATTTATGTCATAGGTTCAAGAAATGATGCTGGTAGTTATGCTGGGGTATTTTGCTGCCATTTTATGGGTCTAAAAATGGGCCCTTAAAAAGAAAGGTCACTTTAAATCACTACAGCTACTACTTCGAGTGATCACCTTTAATCTTATTGGAATGGTCAACTGTATAACTGGATAAAACAGCCCCTATTCACAGGGAACGAGGGACTCGTTTTGATATTTTGATGAGTATCAAATGTGCTGTATACTACATGTATAAAATTATAAGATGCTGACGTGACAAACAGCTATGCTATTAATTGTCGACCACTGTATGAACCTGAAATAGCCTAATCCTAAGTAGAATAACAATACTGTCTATTCCTGTCTTTTGTATAACACTCATAAAGGGATCTCAAACTACTGTTAAATGTTAATCTCCTGATTGTTCCATCATCTTTTGGAATTCTTTTGGAATAGCCAAGTCTAAGGCAATCGGGAAAGGCAATCGGATTTTTAGGTAAAATATCCTACTTAACAGAGTTAGACATGAAAGACAGCATTTTACCAGCGGGTGGCACAGAGCACACAAAATAAATAAATAAATGATAATGATTTTTTGTTTTTTATTTGCATGATTGGGTTCCTATTGTATCACTTTTGTTCTTGTCACTCTGAGCATTAATTAGTCTTATTGGCTCCCAAGTCTAGTTTGGAGAAGGGAGGCTAAATGGGCATCCCCTCAGGTCTCCCCATTGGAAGCCTGACTGGAGGGGAGCAGGGGGGGAAAGAAAGAGCATAACTTTGTACAAGAGTATACCTTTGTACAGCAATGCAATTAGTAACATCAATCATGCTACAAAATGTTACTGAATAAACCGCAGTTCATTCATAATACTTTGAAAATACACCAAACAGCCATAACATTAAAACCATTGACTTTAAAACCACCGACTTACTGATCAGAAGATCGGCGGTTCGATCCCCAGCTCTATCAGGATGCCACTGTTGGGCCCCTGAGCAAGGCCCTTAACCCTATCTGCTCCAGGGGCGCTGTATCGTGGGTGACCTTGCGCTCTGACCCTAGTTACGCTGGGATATGCGAAGAAGGAATTCCACTGTGCTAACAATGTATATGTGACAAAATAAAAGGCTTAACCGTCTAGGTTCCTCTTGTACCCACATTGAAGTAATGTTAATGGTTATGGCTGATTGTTCTATTCTATACTGTATATTCTATGTATTGTATAGTTTTGCAGCCACACTTCTCGATTCTGTTTTGTGTAAAATTGTTAAAGAGTAATATACAATCAGTCTACACGATTAATTAGGGTGGAATTTTTCTAATGCTCATTAAATCAGAAAATTAAAGCCATATTCAAAGCCATTAGGTGCACAAGTTATCAAAATGAGGAAAGAGAAATAAAAGAAGAAATAAGAATGTGTGTGCCTCAGCTCCCTTTGTAAGGGGATACATGCAGGTTCTGTTGCACTAAGGGAAAGTCAGAGTCAGAGTAATATGGGTCTTTACTATCTTAGTGAAAATCTTCATGACAATGTTTGATAAAATACATGTTTATATACTGTAGAACCTTCAGTAGGAATGCAAGTCGGTGAAGAAGAGTAATACAAAAATTTTAAACACAAATCGAAACAAATGTTATGTTATGTTATGGCTTCTTTTTTTTTTTTTTTTTTGATATAAACATTAATAAGAAAGATTATTTAAGCCATACTGTGTTTAAAATATTACTCGGTAATCATTTCATGATCAAAAAGAACAAAACTATAGCATACTAGTTGTCATACAGAATATCAGCACAGGAACCACTTCAAGAAAAAAAAAATTATGTGGTTTATTATATTAATATAATATTAAGAACATTACCATCTTATTATCATAACATTATCATATACAGTATACCAATATATAACGTATAACATTAAATTTAGTATTAAAATATTTATACAAGGTCTTCTTTTCCTGAAGTGTGTATAAATGATATGTACTAGAGAGAGAGAGAGTGTATTTTAAGGCTATGTACAATGCACATTGGTTTATAGAGAAGCAAAATTTATATCTAGAAGTAACCACAGCATGTAAACTGAGAGAAGCTCGCACATTGTTTTAGCAATGACCTTGCTGATTTCTAACACTTTTGCTTATAAGTTATGTTTGATCTGTGCATTCTTCTTTGCAAAATCACCAACTTTGCACCACATGACTTTGCATGTTTGTTGCTGCATCTGTCAGTCTGAATAATTAACTACTTAACTATTCAAAGAAATATGCACTCAAGCTTATCAACAGGAAGTGGAACAGTGTTTGAAAAGGGAACTTGCATTGTTGTAGAGGAACCCCCAGCCCCAACCTTTGAGTTGGTGTCAAGTTTTACTTGTTTCTTTATATAAAGAGGCTTGGCACTAAAGTGATTGTCCTATGCAATCACTGTAGCGTTCCAATCAGTCTGTAATCAGACCTCTTGCTTTAGATTACTAATTGACAGAAGCCCGTTTTAAAAAACGAATTCCCTTTATTTCCCTTCCTCCATACCCCCGTATGTTACTGGTTCCATGAACTGAAAGGGCTGCTTTGTTATTGAAAGTCAATCCTGAGCAGCACACAAAGGCTCTCTGATGTAGCACCTCTCTGATCCATCATAAATTCCTGACTGTGAGCTATTTGGAGGTTTGGTATAATATGTTTAATGCCTGGTCACTGAACCATGCATTAACACGGAAATTTAGTAAATGAATAGCGATATTTAAAAAGATTAAAAAGGATCAACCTCCTTTGATGATGATGTTTAACCATATTAAAAAAGAAAATGCTGTTTTTAAAATATATTGTCTATGCACAAGAACAGTTTGAGATAAAATGCAAACTGCGGAAAACACTTCATAAAACTAAATAGCTATACAGTAACTCCACCTCCCACAGTTTCGTCACAATGGATGAATCAGTTTTGTGTTTGTGGTAATTTAAGTACGCAATTTAGAATCGGCAATATTTTCGTTAAGTCTTTATAAATAATATATTGTACTCATACTTTGGCTGTGTTTTTGTAATGAGTCATTAGCAAATTAAAATAAGTTTTTTTTGTTGTTTTTTTTTTAATTGCTAAGTTCGGTTTGGCACGCTAAAGGAGTTCTTGGCAGACTTCGATGCGATGATCCGTCTGCTCCTGGGTCAGCAGCCTGGGGACGAACTTGGCAGCAACATGGCACATGTTCTAATTATACGTGAGGATTGCCTGGACTGTTCCGTATGACGCACTTATAACGCCAGCAATGTTGTGTATTGTTCTCAGACGATCATCATGCACAACTGTTTTGACATTCCCGGGGGTTGAGCTTGTTGAAGGTCTTCCTGATCTCTCGTCGTCTTCCAGTGGTGTTTTTCCAGTCTCGAAATGAGCGTGCCACTCAAAACACATAGAACGACTCACTGCAGCATCACTGTAAACTTGCCGAATAATGTCAAACATCTCTGAGACAGACTTGCCGAGTTTCACACGGAATTTCAGATTAGTTTTTTTTTTTGTTCAAACTTGCTGTCCATGATGAAACAGCAGACATGGTAACGCACATGCTCAGAATAGCACCAGTTACACAGCTCTAGATCTACACAGGAAGATGTATTTTGGCACACCCACTTATGAAGATCGGTGCTCCCTGTAACTGTGCATGCAGCTTGCTTGCCGTGTTAACGCAAAACTAGTCTTGAAACCTTCTGATGTCCATTCATAGAGATTTGAGAGCATTTGAGACTACTGATCAGAAGGTTCCAGGTTCAGACCCCAGCACCACCAAGTTGCCACTGTTGAGCACTTAACCCTCAATTGCTCAGATGTAATAATTGAGATTGGGAAAAATGTAAGCGACTTAACGTAATCTAAGTGCGTCTGTCAAATGAAAACTTCTTGCACACAGTGCTTTTATCTCATGTTTTTCAGACACAAAGTCTTCTTTGAAGTAATCTCTTTAATGTTACTTTTGGAAATATGAGCCTAAGTGCATCATGGCTCCCTATTACACCAACCTATTGCTAGTGATAGCTGGAAGAAAAGAAGAGAAATATTGAATCGAAAATGAAACGAAAGGTTGTGTTACAAACCGACTTTAGCATAGTGCTTACACAATATTAACCAACACAGCATTGATAAATACATTATATGGTGTTCATACAACATGCAAAATAACGCCCTATTTCACAGACCACGCTGCAAAAAATTTAAGTGACACTTAAATGTACTCCATTAACGGTGAGGTAAGTGCAATGGCTGTGACAGATTGTAAACCTCTTAACACCCATTATCTTTGCTTCCACATTTTGTATCATGCAACACACACAATTTATTTGTTACAGGTTTTCTAATATGGAAATCATACTTTCATTTGCTAATGTTTTTTTGTTGTGCAAATCAGTGTTCAAGGGCATTAAAAAGTAAAAGCCATATTTCTAGGAAAACTGGGCTATGAAAAAAAATCCATAAATGGAGAAACAGGAAGCAACCACAGGAAATATATACAGTAGAAACGATTTATGAACCCACAGAGAAAAAAAAGACAGCTGCATATATACTGAGAAATATACAGTATATACAGGGCAAACTCTCTGAAACATCTCTGAACAACTCAGACACACTGGGTAGACAACCAGTAGTCAGAAGGGGATGAGACAAGGCAGGAACCAAAACAAACGATAGAATGCAGAAGTTCAAGACAGTGTGCTGTCAAGTGTAATGCCTGTTGAGCATCACAGCGTGCAATGTTCAGGACACTGAGTGAAACCCGTGACAGAATCCCCCCAACACATGTCTGACTGGTAACTGATAGACTGGAGAAGTCTTTGAGAGATGTGGTGTCAGTCTTCACAAACATGAGGCTCCACCAAGGAGGATTGACCTGCACCATGAGGTTGGGAATTGCGTCAACCACAGTGAAAAAAAGTTAATTGAAACCAGAATTGAGAGTGATGTCCTCAAATCTTGGGTGAAGAGCAGGCACATCTTTAAAGCCAGCTTTCAGAGCAAGTCCAACATCATTGAAGCTAGAGTGCAGTGTAAACATGACATTCTTGAAACCTGGAGGGGGGCCACAAGGACACTCTGGAACATTGATCTTGGCAGCAGCATGACATCCTGGCATGAGAGGTGAACTTGTTGACCTCTGCAAGGTGCTGAGCTATGGAGATTGCAAGGACATCCACAGGGTGGTGTGCAGGAAATGGAGCTTTGAGTAAAGCTGTGGATTACCAGGTTGACCTCCATAGTGTGCTGAGGGTCGTGTTTTGGAGCACAGCATGATAATATCAGCTTCCTTGTCGTGGAAAATGCGTTATTGTGTTCAAAAGGGTTAAATTACTGGCCTTTAACAAACAAACAAAAACAAAAAAAACAGCTAGAGATGTTGCCCAAATTACTGCAATTTGAATTAAAAACTGTTCAACACATAATTAAAACATGCAAGGATGGGACTGACGGCATGCACATTAGGGAGGAAGGTCATGAGTCACCACCCGATATGATATATACAGTACGTATATAATAATAATAATAATAGTAATAATAATTATATTAGTTTTCTCACTTAAAAAACAAAGGTTTAACATTTACTTGAGCAGCATGTATCTCTGTCCTCCGCCATAATTATTCTTTCTAAACAAACTTGGCAAATAATTCACTCCTACCCCACGGGATGAAAATGTGTAAATAGTTCAGATTGTACCAACTGTAAGGTTATAAAGAAACGGTGATGTTTTACCGCCTCAAATGCCTTCGATATCTCAAAACTCTACTTGACAGTGAGCACATGTGAGCATGCAGGGGTGTGTGGCTTCTAATGCGGACATGCGCCCCACATCCTAATGCATTCAAATTAGCACTTGCAATGTTTTGAGGATGGTGTAAGCGTGTGTAATGAGTGGGGTTTAGACTAATTTCGCTCAGAGTTTGGAGAAAAGGGGAGACTCTGGTCACTGGCCGATTGACTGCCTCTTCTCTATTATATACAGACAAATATAGTTTTTTTTCCTTTATTATTATTATTATTATTATTATTATTATTATTTTGAAGTCAGTGTGGCAATACATGAATCATCAAACAAAAGAATCACGATTCATAACTGAATACATTTTTCTCCCCGTCTCTATTGGACATCGCTCTGTTCTGATGGCATGGACTTTATAGACTGATTAATGCAACTTAGGATGGTAATAAATGTTGTGACATTACATAAGGTTTTTTAAAACAATGCAACGGTGAATGTTTCAATATCTGACTTTTTCGGACAGATAGTGTATTTGTCTTTAATAAGACCTGCATTATAAAGTAAATAACAGAAGTGACCAAAAAAAAAAAGATATATTTATAAGTTTGGCACAAATAAGACTTTGAACAACTAACCTGAGTTGTTAAGGCATCTAGGCTTATTTTAATTAGCCTTACGTAAATTAGCCAAACAAATCACTACAGGGTTAATGTTCTTTAGTAACATATCCAGGTGCAACACATTCCTCTTGATTCAATACACGGCAAACCTGATGGAACAATTCCTACCAGCCCTTTATGAGTCACTCTACAGTACGTTTCACTTCAATAAACAGTTTTCCTTTTTAATAGAACAAACAGTAGTTCAGGTTAGTAAATTCCTTTGGTGTAACTCACAGTAACTGCTAATTACAAAGCTTAAACATTATCATTTTTCCCAAGGTAAAAGGATGTTAAATAATAAATAAATAACTGAATCTTAACTTAAATTTTGATGTCCTGTAAAGGCTGATGTAAGATTTTTGAGATTTGTTTTTTTTCCAGAAGTGCATATGTTCAGTACTGTCATTAAAGAAAGGAATTATTATTATTATTATTATTATTATTATTATTATTATTATTATTATTATTATGATAGTGTT
Organism: Heterobranchus longifilis; assembly: GCA_028570985.1. Lineage (NCBI taxonomy): Eukaryota > Metazoa > Chordata > Actinopteri > Siluriformes > Clariidae > Heterobranchus > Heterobranchus longifilis. The sequence continues at coordinate 8,508,620 of JAOVVB010000050.1, forward strand.
AAGAGATGTCTTGCAAATCTCAAACCTGTTTGGAAGTACATTTCCATTTGCATATCATACTGCGTATGGCTGTGTATGTGACAAATACAATTTGAATTCGAATTTAAATCCAAACGGTATCAAAAGCAAAACTGTAGTTATTTTAAGTAAAAAAAAAAACTAAAGGTGTAACAGTTGACAATACGGTCATGACAGACAAACATTGATCTCCATACTTTGCCAGGAAAATTTTTTCCTTGCTGTAATTTCCTCCAAGAGGCCCCTTTTGTTTGTTTGTTTGTTTTGTTTGTTTGTTTTGTTTCCCTTACTCATCTCTGTGTCTACTTTCCTTTTGATCTGAGCTTGTGCTATACTTCTCTCTGCTTCCTGAATGGAGTTGCATAGAAACTCTGCTGCTTCGCCCCACTGTTGATTATCTTTCACTGAAAATATCTTTCACATGGCTGATAATCAGGTGCCGGTCTATCTGTACTGCAGTGGTCAAAGAATTTATATTAAACATATATGAAGTCAGGTCAGTAAAAATGACATGCAGTAATTGCCCTGTTATGTCTGCACCTTGGGGTTCTTTGGAGAACCTGCGTTTCTTTCTCAGGTTTGTCAGGAATGTGCATTTCATGTCCACTGATGATAATTGTACTTATTCTAAATATTTTCCTCAAAAGCATCTTATTTTCTAATTAATTGGAAGCATGTTATAATATCACACAAACATTACGCACATCTCATCTCATGTTTCATTTAGCTTGAAATTTGTCATAATGTTCCCAAATTGACAGTTTTTGCTACTGTATGTCTGTTTTTCAGTTGGTTTCAAAATAATAAATGAAATAAAAAAATTACAAATTTATGAGAAGAAAATAGAAATTTCCAAGTTTAAAACTCCAGTTTGAGGTTTTTTTTTTTCTGTCAAGGAAATAGTAGAGTTCGATTAGATCTTCCACTTTAGGCATAATGCAAAACGAGTGACATTTCAGGCATACTGTAATGCAAAACGAGTGACATCTGCCCAAGCTTGCAATGTGTATACGTGGTTTTCTTCTTTTTTTTGGGGGGGGTTGGATTTTTCCCCGATTCCAATTTCCCCCCCCGTCACTAGGGAGCTCCCACATTAAGGCTACCACTCAGTCGGGAGGGCCAAAGACTATTATGTGACTCCACCACGTGTCACCAAAGTGGGTGTAAAATAAATAGCATTTGTTGTAATACACAATAATAGTCTTATATGACCATGTTATATAATAATATAAATGTTGTTTTTTTTTTTTAAATAACTTGTTTATATCGCAAGGCACCAGACACTGACATATTCACAAAGACTGAGGATTGCCATTTAGGAGCAATTTAGAGTTGCCAATCCACTTACCAGCATGTTTTTGCCTAGTAGGAGGAAACTGGGGAGCCAAAAAACAAAAAACTTACATAGACACAGCAGAGAGAACATGCAAAACTCCATGCAGAAAGAAACTGGAGCTGGCAACGCAATGTGCTGTGCCAACATAATATGTAGGCCTATTATTATAATAATAATAATAATAATAATAATAATAACATCATAATATCATAATGGCAACAATAAGAACAACAATAACATCACCATCACATTTTAATAGACAATATAGTGGTGAATTGAATCCTATGTAAGCCTATCATATTAAACTGTAACCTGTATATTAATATGTATCTGTACACATACAGTAGGGCTACACACATTTCTGGATTGAGGCTATAATAAGTACAACTAAGACACCATGTAAATGAACCTGAACACAGTACAATGCTACAATGGCCGTAATAATATAAGTTTATAAATGGCAGAAGTAAGCAGTCAAGATATTTTATATTTGTTCTTCACATAAGTAATGAAATTAAAACAGATTCTATGAAATTCTATGAGAGATCATTTTAAAGCAAACCTAAGTTTCTAAATTTTAAGAAAGACATATATAGTATATAAAATATAAAAACACTTATGTCAATAAAGCTGTAATTTTCACTTTCTTGGGACTCCCAGCTGGTAAAATTACAGCTTTATTGGCATTAATATTTTAACCAAGCACTGTTATATCAGTTCAAATTTCCAAATTAAGCAAGCAACACAGGGTCAGAGAATTAGCTGAGTAAACTCTAGGCCAAATGTTAGACTAAAGAACAGAACAAAAAGGGGAGGTCTTTTATAATTCATCAAAATTTTACCAGGTGCAGCCTCCTGAGAAAGAGCGATGGGAAATCCAATGCTCACTGACACAATGAACCCTTAGAAATGATGCTTTTCTATTTCCAGGCAAATCCCCTGGAGACACAGATATGATAACAACAAAGCCTATTGTTCGCCTACTGTGCAAACATGCATAGGAACATTGGCATGAGAATACAATACATGTGCAATCAGGCTAAGTGACTGGATAGCATATCCAGTCCCAGCATAAGGACTACAATGACAGAAGACCACATTAGGGTTTAGTCCTGTCAGCAAAGAACAGGAGTGTGAAGCACTGTCCCACTGACACTGGACACTTGACAATTCTGTGGCTTCTTTTCCTTGTGCCACTGCAGTAGCTCCGCCCCCATGGGGCATGACTCCATAAGACCTCTGGGATCTGGCTGTGCTGTGGCGTCTCGCTCCAGGACGCCAGTGGTGGACCCTTTGGATGCTGTGGGTTGCAAGGTGGGGCCTCCATGGATCAGACTTGTTTGGCCACTGCATTCCATGGATGCTCGG
>JAOVVB010000050.1:8514126-8524709 GCA_028570985.1 Heterobranchus longifilis
CCCCCCCCCCCCCCCCCCCCGGCTAAATTATGAATGAACTGTAATTTTTGAAAAGCTGATAAAAGGGTTAAAGCTGGAAAGAGTTAAATAAACACCCAGACCTGATTACTGCCGGACGTGTTGAATCAAGAAAGCACTTAAATAGAACTTGTCTGAGAAAGTAAAGCACGCTAAAAGATCTAAAAATACAACACAATTTAAAGAAATTCAAGAACAGTTGAGAAACATAATTGACATGCATCAGTCTGGATGGGCAGGCCTCACTCGCCTCAGTTAAGGTCAGTGTTCATGATTCAACAATAAGAAAGAGACTGGGGGCCAAAATGACACTTTTTGGAAGTTGTGCGTTTTGTTACATCTGGCGTAAAACTAACACACCGTGTCATAAAAAGAACTTAATTGATCGAATCATGAATTCTGGGCTCTACCAAAAAATCCTGAAGGAGAATGTCTGGCCATCAGATCATGACCTTAATCTCCTGGGTCTTGCAGCAGGACAATTATCAATTATGAAAACACCAGCAAGTCCACCTGTGAATTGATTAAAGAAAGGATAATTAATGTTTTGGACTGGCCTAGACAAAATCTGGACTTAAACTCAATTGAGATGCTGTGGCCTGACCTTGAACAGGTTAAACCCTCTAATATGGCTGAATTAAAACAATTCCGTAAAGACGAGTGGGCCAAAATTCCTCCGATGTGAAAGATTGCATTTGTTGCCGCCAAGGGTGGCACAATAATTTTTTAGGTTTAGGAGACAATTACTTTTTCACAAGTTTGGACAGCTTTTTCCATTAATAAATGAAATTGGCATTTAAAAACTGCATTTTGTATTTACTTGTGTTATCTTTGTGTAATATAAAAATTTGTTTGATGATCTCAATTATTTAAATGTGACAATTATGCAAAATAATAAAGAAACAGGTAGGGGGCAAATACTACATAAATATAAACACTTCTATTGTATGTATTTTATTTCCGTTTGCAGCGGCCGCTACATTCGAGGATTTTCAAATTCGTCCACATGCTCTGAATGTGCACTCGTACCGTGCCCCTGCCTTCTGTGACCACTGTGGAGAGATGCTTTTTGGCCTAGTGAGACAAGGGCTCAAATGTGATGGTAAGAGCTACTCACGTGTAAAAACATTATAAAACCTTTGAGCATTCCAACTCAAGAGCAACTTTTGAGCAATCTGATGCTGACATTTGAGTATGGTGTAATGCTGTAAAAGCACACACAGTTATTTGGTGTTTATTAATAGTCTTTTCATTTCTGTTATATCTCCCCTTCAGGCTGTGGGTTGAACTATCATAAACGATGTGCTTTTAGCATTCCAAATAACTGCAGCGGGGCGAGGAAGAGGCGCCTGTCGACCACATCTCTCACCAGCAGCCAGTCTCTTCGTTTGTCCGCTTCTGAATCTCTCAGTAGTCTTAGCACCAGCACAACCTCTGAAGAAACCAATCTGATCCGCTCACAAACACAGATGGTAAAGCTCACACACCTTTTTTTTTGCATATTTTTTCACACTTTTTTCATTTTATTTCTTCAAATAAAATTTTACCAAAATATAGTTTTAAAACGCTCGTTTATGCATCAAAGGGGGAAAAAAAATCCATCAATCAATTTAGTTCTCTGTGATTTTTGGTTTGACTCAATTCAATATCACTAATGTTTATTGTCGGATTTGGCTGTGGAAGCTATATTTCTTACAGGTTTTGGAGTATTATAAACTATTATACTGTAAGTATCCAATCCAGATATAAAATGGTGTATGAAGTGTATGGCTTAATTGTTTAAATGCCATGCCTCATGATCGTCTTTTCTTAATAGCCTACAAAAGATTGATTCATTTTGCATATTTGATAAAAAGTAGCTGTCCAAAGGTTGTCAATTAACAAAATATACGAGGGGCGGTCATAAAATTATTATTGCTAAGAAAAAATAATGTAATAAAAAAAAAAAACATTGGGCTTGAGCTTAGTCCTTCTCCATATATCCTCCACCTAAATCGACACACTTCTCCAAATGAAAATGGAGATGTAGACCATCTTTAAAAAAGCCTTCTTTTTGGCTTTAGAGGAAAGGTTGCACCTTGGTAACCACCACGTCTGCCACAAACTGGTTTCTTCCAGTGATGAAAGAGGAAGAAGTCACTGGGTGTGAGGTCGAGGTAGTAGGGGTGATAAGGCAGAATTTCATACCCAAGTTGATTGCAAATTTCACCATTTCGTGAGCTGAATGGGCTGGCGCGTTGTCATGAAGAAGGCGCATTTCAATTTTTTCAATCAGTTGCGGCATTTTGCACCAGTTTTGACCCTTTAGTGGCATCGTGCAGAATTATACTGCAAGGTTTTTAAACAAGAATAAATGTTCATGAACTTACTCATTACAGACATAATTAGGATGAACGCTTTTTTTCAACAAATTTTATGACCGCCTCTTAAATAGGTGATAATTACATAAACAAGGCAGGCACCAGATTTATAAAATTCTGTCTGGTGATCCTGAATACATTCTCAACTCATCATAATTAACTTTACTCATAATCATACTCACCAAATAGATTGTACGGAAACATAGATAGACTACATACTGTATGTGCCAAACAAAAATTTAAGTCAGCAGTCAGGAGAACTAGAACAAGACTAGAATAAAAAAATGTCACTGATCATCAACTTTTGGTTTGGAAATGAAAGAAAAGAGTTAATCAGACAGCCAGGGGAGATTATGATTTAGATAACATCCCTGAGAAATACTAGACAAAACTATCGATTCGAAGTGCCAAACATCGAAGATTTAGAACATTTTAGTTTGACATAAAAGACAACAATAACAGAGGAAGAGAACACTTTCAAAGTGAGTCAAAAAAGAAGAAGCAACCCTGGATAAGAAAGCAGAAAAACCAAAATATCTGCGATAAAAAAAAAGATCTAAATCAGCTATTTCTATCAAAAATCAGAAGAAACAAGAATATTTCAGTACAATCTGTCAGCAGATTCTATCTGAACATGTACGTGGGAAGACAGACTAACTTTCAAGTGCATCTAAAGGACAAGGCAGAAATTTTAAACAAGAATGGGAATGCTCAAAGGTGATGATGAACTAAATGTGTCTGTGAAAAAAGCTGTCTGTGAGGAGTCTCCATTGAGAATATTGAGAATGTCTACTCAGATGAGGAGGTTGAGGAACATAGAGATGAGGATCCGATGGAAGAAGAGTTAGACATTTTAAAAGAAGAGGCAGCAATCTTCAGGAATTGATCCCCTATTTAAAATGTAAGCTCGTCGGGCAGATGAAAAAAAATGATGGTGGAGCCACTGCTGCATTGACCAAATCGTTTCAATAGGTTTGGAAAGAATGAAATTGCTGGGCAATTGTTCAACTTTTTCATGCAAGCAAAACCTTGCTAAAGATAATCCACTGGCCCTTGCAGTCATACATAGACAGAGAATTGCAGGAAACTTAAGCAGGATTCAAGAAAGGAGGAAAAATGAGACATATTGTTGATAATACATGATGGATACTAGAAAAGACTAAAGAATATCAGAAACCTATTTATCTTTGTTTTCTGGACTACAGCAAGGCCTTCGACTGTGTCAGTCATGAAATCTATAGTTGCAAATGGGAATACTGAAACACATCGTTCAGCTAATAAAAAAACTTCTCTAAGAAAAAGAATCTAGGGTTTGAACAGAATATGGAAACACAAGCGTCTTCTCATCATACTTGTTCAATCTTTATGTCATATTTCAAGCTATATTCCAAAAGGCTACTCTAGACAATCTGATGTATGTACAAAACGTTACCTTAAACCTATATGGATCTACAGTCTATTAAAAAAAAATGAACACTGTTGGATGGAAATAGATGGCTAAGAATTCATAAAAAAGTAATGATTATTTTTTTCTGATTTTAGTAGTAAATGTTTTATATGATATGGCTTTTAAACACATATAATTATAATAAAATAAAACCTATTATGGGGTGGTATCAAAAAATTTCAAGACTAGTTTTGTAACTCATCAGCAAATGGCAGCACAAGACTGGATGCACAGTTATAGAGAGCACCAACCTTCATAAGTCAGTGTGCCAAAAGACAACATCTTGTCTAAATTGGGGGTTGTGCTGCTGGTGCTAATCGGACCTTGTGCGTTACCATTTCTGCTATTTCATCATGGACAGTAAGTTAAAACAAAGAGTGAAATTCTGTGTGAAACTGGGCAAATCCGCCTCAGAGACATTTGACATGATTTGGAAGGTTTACGGCGATGCTGCAATGAGTTGGTCGAGTTGATTTGAGTGGTGTGCACGCTTTAAGAGTGGAAGGACATCACTGGAAGATGGCAAGGGATCAGGAAGACCTTCAATGAGCTCAACCCCCGAAAATGTTGAAACCATTTGGCAACTTGTGCATGATGATTGCTGGAGAACATTCCATGGCATTGCTGCCATTGTCGGTGTTTCATATAGAACAGTCCAGGCAATCCTCACGAGTGATTTGAACATGCGCTGTGTTGCTGCCAAGTTCATCCCCAGGAACAGAAGGAACATTGTTTCTGCCAACACCTCTGTCACCGTACAGTGGATGACCCGTCTTTCATGTCAAGAAGCATTACCGATGATGAAACTTGGGTGTATGGGTACAACCCTGAGATGAAGTCTTCACACTGGAAGAGCCCATCCTCTCTACAACTGAAAAAGGCGAGGCAGGTCTGCAGCTCGACCAAGTGCATTCTCATTTACATTTACATTTAGGCATTTGGCAGACACTAACATTAATAAGTGCCATCAGTCAAACCCAATTGGGAAGGGTTTTTGTTTTAATAAATGGGGGATGGGGGATTAGTCCAAGCACTGAAGAAACAAATATGTTTTGAGTCGTCGTTTAAAGGTTGTCAAAGACTCAGCTGTAGGGAAATCTGGAGGAAGTTCATTTCACCACCTAGGTGCAATGCTCATTGTCTTTTTTGACATTTATGGCATTGTGCATTAGGAATTTGTCCCCAGTGACCAGACCGTCAATAACGAATTCTACTGCCAGATTTTAAGGCTTCTGAGGGACAACATGTGACTGGATCTTTGGCACGCTAATCTTAAAACTTTTTGATACCACCGCGTATTCCTGAAATTATTGATCAATCTTCTGTTCTTAAATTTCATCTTCATATATTTAGTAGGTCATTTTATAATATCATGCAGTAAGCCTCTTTTATTTTTTCCTGTTTTTCTGTAACTGTTGTACAGGCTCGAACTCCCAGTGAAGCGCGACGGTTCTACACAGGCCGGCCCGTCCACCTGGACAAGATGTTAATGAGTAAAGTAAAGGTGCCACACACATTTGAAGTGCACTCCTACACAAGGCCCACTGTCTGCCAGTACTGCAAAAGACTGCTCCGGGGCCTTTTCCGCCAAGGACTGCAGTGCAAAGGTTTGAGAGTCTGAGTCAAATGATTTTTTTTTCTTTTTATGCTTGACACTAAAAAAATAAGCAAAAACCTGCTTTAGGGGCAAACTAAACATCTCTTTATTATACAAGGTTTTTTGCTTTCACTGTTTGGGTGAAGTGTAAACTTTATTGGAACCCAGTGAAATCATACATCCTTATTTAATATTCACAGTCCCACTATGCTACAGTATTTTTACAGATAGTCCAACTTCAAAAGTTCTTATCCAAAATGTTTCACTGGCAAGGTTTTATATTTGGGCTTTTAAAAAAAAAATTTGGCTAAAAATTTAAGTGTGATGTTCTGCCAGTACCCATGTGGAATGAATGCAGTGTGGGTTGCACAGACGTGTAAAAAGCATTGTGTAAGTTCTGCGCTGTGATTTCTACAATCATTTTCACTCAAAATTAAGTAGGAGGAAGTTACTTAACATCTAGTGTCTAATGTCCTTTATGCATTTCCCAGTTGTATTTAGGTTGTGTCAATCATGTGGTTTCCTGAAATAAAAAGTAGTTTTTTTTTTAGCTTTCATTAATGTGTAAAAAAAATTGCATTAGCCAGTGTAAGAACCCTTCCATAGTTAAGAAGGCTCTCTATCTTAGATGATGAGTCATATACATATATGAATCAGATCAAATGGCCAGCCAGGTGTTTGTGCGTTGCATACCTGAGGAGAGATGGCACCAGGGTGCACTATAGGAAAAAGGCAAACCACTTTTATTGCTCAATCTAATGCTCTGAGCAATATTCTGCTGGAAAACCTTGGGTCCTGTTCCCAAACTTTGGATCCTGGTCCATAAATACACAACACATTAAACCTTGAGGGAGATGGAGTACCACGTCAAAAGACCAAACTAGGTTTATTTTTTTGTCAGCCCAAAACACAAAGCTTGGACCGAAGCTGGACAGCTGAAAGCTGGAAAAATGTTGCCATGTCTGAAAAGTCATGATTACTACAGAAGCACATGGATTATAAGGCTAGAATTTGGCCCCTACAGCATGAATCCATGGACCCAACCTGGATGGAGGATGGTGGGGGTGGTGTTATGGTGTGGGCAACTTTTTCCTTGACATACATTGGGCTTGTTAATACCACACTATTTGAGTATTGTTGCTGGGGCCGATGTATCGCTTCATGGCTACGATTTATCCATCTTCTAATGGCTACTCCCAGCAAAATAATGCACAAAGCAACTATCATTTTAGGGTTCATGAACATGGCAGGGAGTTTAATCTTCTTCAGTGGTCTTCCCAGTCACCAGATCTGAATCCAGTATACTACATTGGGATGTGGTAGGAGAGTTGCAGCATGAAGGTGCACCTACTGTAAATATCCGCATGCAAAAAGATCAGGTCAACATGGATCAAAATCTCAAAGCAATTTTTCCAACTTGTTGGTGAAAAAGGCCATAAAGAATTAAGTCTATGTTGAGAGCAACAGACTTATTACTCACTATAAATAAGTGTTTCTACTGTAATAGTGTTCGGTGAGGGTTTAATGAGCATTATTCAAAGCTGAGTTAATAACAAAATTGCACACATTAGTATTCTACATCAGATGTATGTAAATATGGACTTCACTGCGACTTGGACAAATCCACAAGATTTGCACATGCAGGGTGGAGATCCAGAAGGTTTTAGTCCAGTTAACCACGGCTTTGTCAGCTTTGGCATCTTCAAAGCTTTAAACAGTACATAGCTTGTGCGGCAAAGATCGAAAGCATTTCCTGCTCCTGCTTCTTCATTTAAAAACTCCATTCTGGATCTCATCAGGAAAAAATATCATTCTAGCTAGCCACAAGGTTAGCCACTACTTTCTTTTTACTTTAGAAACATGTCGCACCAAGGCTGCCCATGATGTGCTCTAATTCAGCATAAAAATTCAAGTCTGATGTTAACTTTGCTTGCACAAAGACTACTGTCTATGACATTAAATTCAAATTCAAATTCAAATTTTATTTGTCACATACACAGTCATACACACTATGATATGCAGTGAAATGCTTATACGCCTGCCTGTGACCTTAAAAATAAAAGCTTATTAATAAAGAATAAATATGAATAAAAAAGAAATACAATAGAAATTAAATTGAGGTAGGATAAAATAAACATATATTCTGTACAAATAAGAATATTATGTACAATATTTCTATATTGTACATAATATTCTTATTTGTAAAAAAATTTCTATATAGAAAATATAGAAATTTTTGTGTAAATAGTGAAAAATGACTGGGGGGTGTGCAAATATGCATGAAAATGTCTTTAGTCAGCTTTTTTATTGTATTTATTCATTTATTTATCTATTATTTTATCATTGCTAAAATAATCGATTTTTTTAAATAACATGTTTTGTATTTCTCCTTCTTTCAGACTGCAAATTCAACTGCCACAAGAGGTGCGCATATAAAGTGCCTAATGACTGTCTTGGGGAAACTATCGGAGGTAATAAAACATTACTGCACATTGGCTCTTCATCAAAGTTGCAAAAAAAAAAAAAAAATGTATTCAGTTTCAGGCCTGTGGATTGAAAGATGTTAAAGATGCTTGTGTCAGAGGTTGGCTGAAATTGGCATCAAGGTACTGTATGCAAAAAATGAAAGCTTAAAATAAAGCATTAACCTTTAAAGTTTATGAAGGGGACAACATACAGTATATTAGAAGTTTTTCTATTGGAAACTTACCTAAAGTACCTATGCAACATTTGACAACAACAGCCACATCATTTGGTTTGTTACCTTCAATAAACAGAAGGATTTGAAATGTTGGAAAAAGAAAGTCATATGTGTAATAACACCTGTTCTGTGTAACTGCTTGTTAACGCAAATGTCTAAACAGCTAATCTCATGGCAGCAATCAATGAATTTAGGCATGTAGGTATGGACAAGATATTATGCCGAAGTTTTGCTGAAGCAGCCGAACGGTAAAGACGGGTGATTTTAAGTGACTTTAAATGTGGCACGGTGGATGATGTCAGACAGGCTGGTCTTCTGAGTATTTCTGAAACTGTTGATCAACTGGAATTTTCATGCACATATGTAGGGTTTACAGAGAACGGCCTCAAAAACAATTGGTCAGTGTCGGATCTCTGGGCAAATACAGTAACATCTCATTACAACTGAGGTAATGCAAAGAGCATCTCTGAATGCACAAACGTCGGACCTTAAAACAGATGGGCTACTGCAGCAGAAGACCACACCGGGTCAGCTGAGAACAGGAAACTGAAGCTACGTACAATTAGCATGAACTCATCAAAATTGGACAATAGAAGATTGGAAAAACATTTCCTGGTCTGATAAGTCTTATTTCTGCTGCGACATTCAGATGGTAGGGTCAAAATTTGGCATAAACCACATGGATCCATCATGCCTTGTATCAACAATTCAGGATGGTGGTGGTGTGACCATTTTGGCGGTACTCTATTGGCACACTTTGAGCACATTAGCACCAACTGAACATCATGTAAATGTCACAGCCTCCCTGATATATTGTTACCTTTATGACCGCAGGATAACATGCCATGTCACAAAGCTCAAATCATCTTCAACTGGTTTGTTCAACTGGTTTGGTCACTGTACTCAAGTGGCCTCGACAGTCACCAGATCTCAATCTAATACAATACCTTTGGTGGAACGGGAGATCGCATCATGGATGTGCAGCTGATAAATCTGCAGAAATTAAGTGTCGCTATTATGTCAATATGGACCAAAATCTCTAAGGAATGTTTCCAGCACCTTGTTGAATCAATGTTACAAAGATTTAAGGCAGTTCTGCTAATGGCTATGCTAGCAGCATTATTTGTGGTTTTACATCTCTTACATCCATGCACAATAGATCGTTTTCTACTAAAAATCCTTATTTCTTCAACCCCATCTTTCACTCCTGTCTTCTGAAATGCATAATCTGAGCTGATGTCCTTGTCTTGCTTATTATTGTTTAGAAGTCTTCATCTGCACCTCTATGTATCATACTCCCCTGATATTGTACGTAAAGAACTCTATTTCTTTAAACCCGCTGCCTTCAAGTCTGATTAGTTTAGCAGTAATGATGGGAGTCGGTTACCATTCATTTATTAATTTTTGGTTTGAATAAACCAATCGATCAATTAATAACCACACAGCTTGCTTGATAGTTTTTTTTTATTATTATTTTTTTTTACGTCTGCCAGTCAAAAACAAATAAAAATTGAGGTTCATAAAATATTAATACATTACCATAGGTCTTGTTCATCATAAGTTTTCCTGCTCTGCACACCGACAGTGAAGTTTGTAACCCAGAACTCCAGTACAATGTAAGTCATCGGGGTCAAATTCCACATATAACAAGGGTTATATGCAAACACGAATTCCATAAGGCTAGTTTCCGGTGCCTCAACTGACCTAACACTTTCCACTTCATTTAGAAACGAGGCACAATTTACTATTCTAATCAATAATAATCACTTTTCCAAGTAAAGTTGGAAAATGATAAACAATTAATAATGTAGGTTGCAAAATTGGCTGGTGTTTATTAGTGCTACTGGTACATATGTGCAAACAACTGGTACATATGTTATTCTGACCTGTTGTCCTCCTTCTAACCCATGTGATCATCAGCCTCACACTGTGCCTTTTTATTAGAAATCTCCTCGTTACATCCTGTAATCATGATATTAAACATTTCTTTTATTAATAGCATGATAATTGTAATAACTATACTATATATATACAACAATAAAAATACAGTTACTGTTAATGACACAAATAGGTTTAAACTACTGAAACAAGACACCCATTACAAGTCGCTCATGCTTTTCCCTGAGCTTCACAACTGTACCATTGAAGTAAAAATACTTTATGTGAAATACACCAAACAATGCCTACATGGCCTCCGAGTGGCGCAGTGGTAAAGCGCTCGCCCTATCATCCAGAGATCGTGAGTTTGATCCCCGGGTGATGCTGTAACCTCTCGCAGCCGGAGACCTATAGAGAGCTGGTTGGCCGAGCTCTCTCACAGGGGAGGGATGAGAGGTACTTCAAGCTCCCACATTAATGACGGCTCTACAGCCAATCAAGGGCGTCTGTGAGCTCACGCAAGCGGAAGGAGCGGATAGCGCTGTCCTCCGAGTGTGTTACGCCGCCCCTAACAGTGTGTGA
>JAOVVB010000050.1:8545960-8564976 GCA_028570985.1 Heterobranchus longifilis
ATGTTGTGCTAACCGTGTTAAGAGTTTAGGAAACTTGTTAAATGTTTTGAAAAAACTGTCATAGCGATTGTAAAAAAACTGTAAGATGTGTAAGGTATTTGGCACAACACGGACCCTCCCTGGATGAGGACATTGTTACAACCTAGATGAAAGAGCCAGGAGGAAACTGGTCAGCGAGGCTTCAAAGAGAGGCTTACAAAGCAGTTGCAGGAATTTATGACAAAGTGGTCGTTGTGTGCATGTGAATACAATATTACAAATATGTCTTGTAATGAAGGACTGCAAAAAAGGCCCCTACTCAAAAAAGGCTGTCACACAGGAGCTTTGCAGGAGATTTTGAGGCCACATGGAAAAAGGTGTTATGGTCAGACAAGACTAAAATGTAATTATTTGGCGTTAACACCATACAATATGTCTGGTGGGAATTCAAATAACACTATTCCTACAGTAAGGTACGGAGTGTTTCTCTGCAGCAGGGACTGGACCACTTAACAGGATAGATAGAAAAATGGATGGGGCAAAATACTGTCGCTATTCAATTACATTTTGATTGTATAGCCCTTTTAACAACTGTCATTGTCGCAAAGCAGCTTTAAACAATCAAATTAAATTATGAAAGTTTGTATGAAATTTTAATGTGTATGAATCAAAATTATTAGATAGTCCCTGATGAGCAAGCCGAGGCTGGCGGTGGCAAGGAAATACCTCCCTGAGATGGCAATAGGAAGAAACCTTGACAGGAACCAGACTCAACAGGGAACCCATCCTCATTTGGGTGATTGATCTGCAGTCATACTGTGTGTTAGGCAGCTGGAACTTCAACTGTTATATTGATGTCTTTAAGTTAATTTGGATCCAGTTCGTTATTAAAGGCTTAGGTAGACTGTAGGCAATTTCAGCCCTGAACTATTGAGCGACTGCAGTCACAAGTCCTTTGTATCAGCCGAGGCCAGGACCGTCTTCTGGTAAAGTGGAACCCTTCACAGTCACCACACGCATCCCAAACAGACCACACAGGGCATCCATGCGATGAGATCTCCAACCAGATACGGGGCACCATGACAAGTCAGATAGGTCCAGAGGGAAGAGGGGGACTGGATCACTGGCAGCTCAGGAACCAGGGAGAGGGAAAGATTGGAAAAATCCATTTTCAATGGATCCATGGATCAATCCATGAAAGGGAGAGGGAAAGAGAGGGAGAGAGAGAAGAGGAGAGAGAAGGAGAGATAACAGTTGGGTATGGTCACAGTCACATAATGTTTAAGGTGAATGTACTGTGTGTGTATGTGTGTATATATATATATATATATATATATATATATATATATATATATATATAAAATGCAGGTTTTAGACGGTGAAGAATGGGGGAGACAGCATCTTAACATACCACTTCATACTGGTATACCATAATACTCTATGTCCATGAGTCCCCCAGACCTGCTCCTTTACCCAAGGCAAATGTATTTACAAAAATGCTTGGCTAAATAAATATGTTTTTAGAACATTAATTGGAAGGCTATTCCATAACCTTGGAGCTTTGTAAGAAAAAGCTCTGCCCCCTGCTGTAGTTTTCATTATATGTGGTACTGACGAGCAGCCTGCATCTTTTGATCAAAGTAGGCGTGACAAATTGAGACCCTAGCAGTCCACTTAGATACTGTGGCGCAAGACCATTTAATGCTTTATACATCAAAAGTAGTATTTTAAAAACGATGCAAAATTTCACAGGGAGCCGATGCAGTATGGATGAGATAGGGGCGACGTTCTCGTATCTTCTGGTCCTAGTGAGGACTCTCGCTACTGCATTCTGGACTAACTGAGGCTTGTTTATGTTGTTATAGTTGAACAACCATACAGTAAGGTGTTACAATAGTCCAACCTAGAGGTAATAAAATCATGAACTAACTTTTCTGCATCATTTAGTGACAATATATTCCTTATCTTGGCAATATTTCTGAAATGAAAGAATGCTATCTTGATAATAGTATCTACATGTGCTTCAAATGAAAGACTGGAATCTTTAATCACACCAAGGTCTTTTACTGTTGCACTTGATGGAACAGAAAGGCCTATGTCATCAGCATAAAAATAAAAACTAATACCATGCTTACGAATTATGTTTCCCAGAGGAAGCATATAAAGAGAAAAGGCAGTGGGCCTATAACCTAACCCTGTGGAACACCAAATTTCACTTGATAACATGCAGAATAGTTACCATTTAAACCATTTAAATCTATCTGAGCCAGGAGAGGGCCGTTCCTTTAATTCCTACTACATTTTCCAACCTATGAAGAATACTATGATTAATGGTGTCAAAAGCTGCACTGAGGTCGAGTGACATCTCAGTGACCCTACACGCAACCCTGATCAAAGGCCAATAGGAGGTCATTTACTACTTTAACAAGGGCTGTCTCTGTGCTGTGATGAGGCCTAAATCCTGGTACAGTTTGTATATGCTACTCCTATGTAGATATGAACATAGCTGCTGCGCTACTATATTTTCCAGAATCTTTGAGATAAAGGGGAGGTTTGATATCGGCATGTAATTGGACAGCTGACAGGGGTCGAGGTCAGGTTTCTTAAATAGTGGTTTAATAAGTGCTAATTTAAAAGATTTTGAAACATACCCACTTATTGTCAACAGTTTCCATTGTTCCATTGTATGGTTCCATTATTATGGCGATCCAATCAAAGTTAATAACTCTGGGAGATTACTGGAAAAGCTCTGTGTAGTAGTTGATGTGAATGTATCTTTAACACAGTAGCGCAGTGCTGTGCGTACATTATTACGATGACACACATTCATTGAAACAAGATAGTGATCTGAGATAACTTCAGACTGTGGAATTGTGATTAGGTTTAATAATATCCTTCGGATTTAAAAAATATAAAGTGTGACCTGCTTTATGAGTGGATCCTACTACACACTGATTTACTCCTACAGAGTCCTGTATTGACATAAATGCTGTTCTTAGAGGGTCTTCTGGATTCAAAAGTAATATTAAAATCTCCATCAATTAACGCTTCGTCTAGAGAAACGACTAGGTTTGAGAGGAAATCTGCAAATATTCAGAGAATGTCAGAGTACGACCCAGGGGGTCTGTAAATAATAATTAGCGGGATTGACTAAGCAGACTTAATATTTGTAGCTACACTTATTTTACTATAGAGAACTTCAAATGCCTTAAATTTGTGTACGTGTTTTCATACTATAATATATGAAAAAATATATAAAAAATTAATATAAAAATATAAAAATATAAAATTAATATTAAAAAAATCGTCGTCCTGTATCCAGGAGGACTAGCTTCATTTAAAGCTACATACTCGTTTTCTTTAATCCAGATTTTTGTTAAACACAGTATATCAAACTCCTGATCTGTGATGGTTTCATTAACAGTAAGTGCTTTAGATGTAAGAGATCTAATATTTAACAGTCCTAGCTTCAGATCAGAGGTGCTGGCTGTATATTCCGTGTGGTCTGAACTTTTGGTCTCTATAATATTTAAATTACTAAAACAGACTTTCTGGGTTTTTATAAATTTTTGTTTAGCTTGGGGAAGAGACACAATCTCAATATGGTTAGTGACGACTCTGTGCAGCTAGTAGACGTTTGGTTTAGCCTATTTGTCTGCTCCCTGGCCTGGGCTTTGGGTAGTCACTGATTAACTAGGCCTGTTCTGAGACTAAGCTATACTACAAGAAACGAGAGCAGCACCTTCCCGAATGGGATGGACACCGTCCCACCCCAACACGCCAGCTTTGCCCTTAGATGTATTCCGATTGTCTATAAAGTAGGGCTGTGCAATTAATCGAATTTCGATTTCGGGTCTCAACGATCACAAAAATGGTATAATCGGAAAAAATGATTATTCACTTTTTTTTAAAAGTTATTTTGACCTGTGTTCTGACTCGCGCATCCGCACTTTCGCCCTTCCAGAAGCCCGAACTCGCTCACTCTATACTGTCAGCGAAGAAGTTGCGTATGTGGTATCTGATCGCAATTAAAAATCAGCGCGAGTGAAGATGGCAAAAAAAGAGCAGCCACAGAAGTCTTTGGTCAACAAAAGAGGTAGAAGCAATTCTGTTGTTTGGGAACAGTTTGGAATCGAAGAAGCGGACGTGGATCAAAAACATATTCGGTGCAAGATTTGCTACACGGTTGTGTCGGCACCGGTTGATAACACCACAAAACTTTTTAACCATTTAAAATTTAAACACAGACCGACATATGACCAACTAATGAAACAGAAAGAACGACGAACAACCCCCACAACATCCTCCGCCACACAGTCATCCATTAAATACACGCTCTTCAGTGCAACTCCGTATCCATCCAGCTCAAAAAGGCACAAAAAAATAACAGATGCGTTGCATACTTTTTAGCCAAAGACATGTGCCCTATTAGCACGGTTGAGAACGAAGGATTCAGGAAAATGATAAATACTCTGGACAAGCTTTATGCTTTGCCATCTCGACACCATTAATAATAATTTATTTATAATTTATTTATTATTTTATTTAATATTTATATTTTATTTATTACTTGTTTTCAAAAGATTGTGGAAGTGCACTACATTGTTGATCTTGTTTGCCTTTATCTGTTTTATCTGTCTTAATCTGTTTTAAGGAGAATTCACTGTTCTGTTCAATAAATGCAACATATTTCCAAAGTCAATGAGTAATCGTGTGAAATAATCGTGATTTCAATCATGACCAAAATAATCGTGATTATGATTTTTTTCCATAATCGAGCAGCCCTACTATAAATCCCACATTATTAAAGAAGCTAAAGAAGGTTTACCTTCCAACATGACAATGACCCAAAGCACACAACAAAACTGACCACACACTGGTTGAAAGGGAAAAGGTGAATCTCCTTGCAGTGCCGCACAGACTTAAACTCCATTGACCACAATCAAACTCCAAAGAACAGTTTGCAAACATTGCGATGTCTTGATATTGCAAACAGGGATATGAGACATATCGCAACATTCCCTGATTAAAGCAAAAGGTGGTTCAACGAAGACACAAGATGGTGATCCTCTTCCGACTCATGATTCTGTTAATTTTATTTTAAAAAGTAAACACAATCTTTCACTTGAATGTTAAAAGTTGCATTGAGTAAATACAGCTGAATAAAACAAAAACTGTGCCTGTCTTCATTTCAGGCTGCAAAGCAACATAATGTGATTTCTGTAATGCTAAGTGTTTCTTTTCTATACCCACTGTCTACGACTCTGGTCTACCCCATGCATATACTTAACTAAACCAAGGGATACTCTGATCATTGAGTTATTTGTTTTATGTTATTTTAGGTTTTTGACCAATAGAAAACTCTAGTCTTAATTGTACAGGGAAGCAAGAAATGTTTTAGAAATATACTTATAGGTAACCAAGACCATGCATGTTCCCATGTTGTTCATAACTTGACTAATGATAAAGCAATTGTGCATCTTTAATGAGATTCCAAGATATCATTAGCTTCATAGAGTTGGACCTTTGCTGCCATTTTGCTACCTCACTTTTAGTTAGTCCCAGAAGTTAATCTTTCCTTACTCAAAGAATGTCAAATCCTTGGAAAAGTTGGGTTTCTTATTTCTTTGTGTCATCCATATTGTATAGTCAAACACAGGTGAGAAATAAAAATGTTGTTGATAATGTTAAACTGTGTGTATGTCAGGAGCTACAGAGTCTACCCGACTCCTCATAAAGTTATTAACTGCCTGTATTCTATGTTTGTCAGCTTGTTTTCCTTTGCATTTTAGCTCATCAGGGTCGTGTGTCAGACATGGTGTTTTCCTTGCTGAGTCAGTGGGTGGTGAGTACAGGGTATGACAAGAGTGTTAGCTGGATGTGCACCCAGAGTGGGGCCATGCTAGGGTGCCACTACTTTAGCTCCTGGGCCTCATGTCTTCAGTATCCTTTAGACACTGCAGGTACCTGATACCTTTGTTCTTCCTAGGATTGTGAATATTCTGTAATTTTTTCATTCCTTTCTGTATGCAGGTGATGTCTTCTGTTTTCATTGTGTCTGTCTGCCTTGTGTATAAATTCTCCTGAGCTTCCTTGACTGCATGCTTTAGGTATGATGATGATACCCAGCATGCATTTGTTGGTGACTACTCAGGACAAATCACCTTGCTAAAATTGGAGGGACAGACGTATTCCACTATAACTACTTTAAAAGGACATGAAGGTAAAGTTTACATACAGATATGTGTACATGTATTGCTAATCCAGTTTTAAAAAGGACACCTGTGCAACAGCTCATTTTTGAATCTAGCCTATACAGTGGAACCTTGAGTTACGAGCATAATTCGGGCGGGAATATAAGCGGGCTCATATTCCAAAACACTCGTAAACAAAATTTAATTTTCCCATAAGAAATAATGGAAACTCAAATTATAACAGTAACTTTCTGTTTGCCATGTCCCGAAAAATGTCAATGACATCACTGTGGTTGACTGGAACATCCTTCTCAACTGCCAATAAAAGAAGGTCTGACAACCTCTCCTCTGAGCAAAGGGTGCGAAGTGTGTTTTTAACAAGTTTTAGTTTTGAAAGAACGCTCCACAGCTGCTGTGGACACGGGGAGTGTTCCATATGTCTTGGAAGAGCAACTCAGTCATGTTGGGAAAGATCAGATGTGCATTGTTTTCTTTGACCACTGAAAGAATGGATGCCACACTGACTGGTGGGGGGCATGAGTATGAAGCATGAAAGACCTTAAGTTCTGTCTGTAATTTGTCTTCCTCCTCAATGTCATAGAACTGGCACAGCTTGGTGTGCCTCTGTTGAGATTATTTTGCAGTTCTCTGGGACTGTCAGGGTATGTAACGCATTCAAGATTTCCCAGGTGGAATTATCTCCTCCTTTAAAGCGTCTCAGAAGCTCCTGTGTCATTGTGTCAACAAAAACATAGAACACTTTAACACGGTAGTATTCTTGGGGAGTTGTGAAAGCAGGGTCATCAGCAGTAGCTGTTGTGGCAGCAAACTTAAACTTTGCTGGCACTTTCCTCCTCCGAGCTTGTCCAGGGACCTCAGATGGGGGGTCCAGGCCCACTGATGCAGCCTTTTCTCTAGCCTGTTCATAAATTTTCTCAAACTCTTCCTCTGTTCTGCTGTGGTCCAGGCTCTGCAAAACACCATCAACAATCTTATATGCTGCAGCCAGGTCAATGTCTTTCTTCTGCAATGCACCAGATGCAGTAGCAGTCACTTGGAAGATGGGACAGGTGATCTCGAGACACAGGATGAATTCAAAATTGATGCTTTTGAGAAGGATCATTGCATCACCTGCTGAAGAGTCTGGAGGATCTTGCTGTAGTATTTCCTCCAGAAACTGCATGACAGTTCGGAGGATCTTCCTCATTGTCTTAAGGGCAGCTTCTCTGCAGGCCCACCAAGTGTCAGACAGCTTCTGCAGCTCCAGTGGGCGCTGCTTGGGGTACAACTTCTCCTGCATTTTAATAAACGCAGAGTGTCGTTTAGATGAATTGGCCACAAATTTTCAATAAAGCTTTTCAATTAGGTTGAAAAAGCTGACAAAACACATGTTTGACTTTGCGCTCTCTACTAAAACCAGATTAAGGCAGTGTGCCTGACAGTGGACATATAAGGCCTTTGGATTTTTTTTTTTTGTATTCTTGACTGAAGTCCCTTAAAGCGCCCGCTCATGTTTGCAGCTCCATCATAACCTTGACCCTGGATGTTGTCAATCTTCAGATTATTTTCTTTCAGTAGAGCCATCACTAGCTTTTCAAGAGCATCTCCAGTTGTTGACTCCACATTACACACCTGAAGGAAGCGCTCCTCGATTTCCATGCTGTGCACATATCTGACAACAAAGGAAACCTGCTCTGTGTGCGTTTCATCCATCATGATAGAAAAGGTTTCATATTCTTGCATTTCTGCTTGGATGACACATCTTACTGATGTGGCCAAAGCTTTGATTATGTCGTTCTGACTTCTGTTTGAGAGGAGCAAGACGAGAGGTCTTTTTCCAGGTCCCTGTCGCTCTTTTATGGCATCAAGGTGTAATTTAATTACACTGTCATACTTGCTGAACAATTCAACTAACTCTAAGAAATTTCCTCAATTTTGGCTTGACAAGGTCTCATCATCTCCCCTGAAAGGCATACCCTGTCTTGCTAGGTAAAGAGTGATGTCTATCAAATGAGACAAAATTTCTCTGTTTCTCTCTCTCTCTTTCTTTGTCTTTTGCAGCTTGTGACACTTGGTCAGCTACTTCAAAAGCTGCCTCCAAGGTTTTTTTTTTAAATGAGTTCCACCTCACCATACCACACATGTGAGACTCTGAGGCACTGTGCTCTTTAATCCTTTCCAAAACCCTTCTCCACCGACTGAACCCTTCCGTTTTCCAGGTTTTGCGACTTGTGTACTTTTCATCATTTAAGAAAAGACGGCAGCTGAAACAAAACATAGCATCAGCACTTGGAGAATACTCTAGCCATGGATTATTCTCATACCACTTCTTTTGAAACGATCGTCCCTCTTCATTCTTTGGATATGATGACAGTACTGGTTGGCAGGGTCCAATATTATCACACATTTGAATAAAGGCCTCATCATACTGTATGTGGAATACAGGCTTGGAATACAGGCTCTCTAGGCTCTTCCTGTGACTCAGTCTTTGCCTCGCTTCCTCCTTCCCTTTCCTCATCTGAACTATCACCCTCCACTTGCTGTTTATCTGAGAACACACAATTTAATATCGCATTAATCTATTATTTAATTATCTACACTTA
This sequence comes from Heterobranchus longifilis, assembly GCA_028570985.1. Taxonomy (NCBI): domain Eukaryota; kingdom Metazoa; phylum Chordata; class Actinopteri; order Siluriformes; family Clariidae; genus Heterobranchus; species Heterobranchus longifilis. The sequence continues at coordinate 8,554,737 of JAOVVB010000050.1, forward strand.
ACAACTTTTGCACCTAGTCCATGATAAAGTAATGATAGAAAATGTTATAGAACCAAAACATTGCAACTGTTTTTATTATTGTTTTTATCCTTGAATACCTCTACAATGCAACAACTGGTACATGTGTTAATGTTACCTGTGCTCTTTGTAATCCAGCTGGTGAGGGATCCACTGCCTTTAGCAGCCTCATGGAAAGTGTCAGCCCAGGCTTATCATTCAGTCCTGTACACTTTAATTTAACAGTAGAGTATTTAATATTTTAGGTATTTTTTAGAAAAAGTTTTTAAACCTCTGACATCTTCAATATTTTATTTAAGGTTTTTATTTAATTTATTTAAATTCCTTGCTTTAACCCTTGTATAGTGTTCAGTCCTATGGGACTCATTTTCAATGTTTACTAAAAGAAAAAGATTGTGATTAATTGTTTTTGCAACCTCAGACTCGGCCTTGGCTTATTTTTCATGAAGAACATGGAGAGGGGGGGGATATAGGCTCTGTCTGTGTGTGTGTGTGTGCGTGTGTGTTTTGTGTTGGTGGGGGTTTGTATATATGTGTGTGTATGTGTGCATGTATGTGTGAGTTTTGTCTTTCATGTGCTGTTGCAGAGGGTGACATTGACCATCAGCCAGGTCCAAATCAAGTCCGTCAGCCAGAAACACACACTTAATCCATGTGCATTAAGTGCAAGAAATACATATGCAAAACACACAGAAAAGCTCTGCCCCTCATGTGTTGTATAGGATGGAATGAATAGGCTTTGTGTTTAGTGGGATTAATGTGTTGTGTAGACCGCCAAGGATATTGTAACTGTTCATTGGGGATCGTTCTGCTTAGAATTACATGAATGTGTTAAATTTCAAATTGAGTTAAAATAAATAAGCATCATTAGTGATAAAAAAAAAAACTTGTTTCATTTATATTTGTTCAAGGTGCTTGCTTAAAACATGCTTTTCATCCACCCATATGTTGATTATCATTTTTCTTTTTAAATTCCTTTTATCGCAACAGCAATAAACAGCACTTTTATTGATAAATGTGATCTAGCAGAGGTAAATTGAAATTATTAATAATATGTCCCATCTATATCGGTCAGGTGTACTTGGATCCATGCCTGAGTCCCTAGTTTGAAATCACCATAGCTCGAAACCAAGCATCCATGTCCCACCTCCCAGGCCAATCCTCAACACAGCTTCAATACCAAACTCAATGCCTGCTCTCGTGCTAGGTTTTGTCCCAGCTTTAGCTCGGTTAAGTATCCTGCCCATGTCCGTGGTATTTCTGACAAGATTTTGTTTCTCTTTTTTGACATGGAGTGAACCAGACCCTATTAGTGGGAACTTATTGGTTTGATTTTAAAAGGTATTTCTCTCCTCTCTTTTTTATTACTCCTCCTTACCCCATCCTTTGCAGGCATGTCTTCTGATGACACACTCATAATGCCTACACTGCCCCAAACCAGGAGGACAACAGCTGACAAGGTAAGCTAGTTAAACACAACCTTCAATACAGACTGTAAATAAAACAGATCAATCTAAGTAAACACAAACTATTTTATAGTCACTCTTTCTAGAGGTCCTGACAAGTGGGAAAATGTTTGTGGAGATGTAAGTGGTGGGGTGTCTTTCCTATGAAAAGCAGTTTATGTTTATTCAATTAGTCACTTTCATTCTTAAAACATTTTGGTAAGACAACAGAGATCCAGGCAAACCTCCTACATGATCACACCCATTCCTCAAAACTATCTAAGGTTTGTTCAGGCAGCTGCAAGGTACAGATAAGTGAACATGCAAAAGTAGGAAGGGGGTTTAAAAAGGCAAACCATGAGCATAATTGTGCTACACTGTGATCACTTTAAATTGATAAAGTCAAGGTTTAAGAAATTAAAATGAATGAATTAACCAAATTTATAGAATTTACCAAGTTTGTAGAACAGATAAAAACATCATGGAACATATAATACATAGGAGTAAACAGAAATGAACTACCCAAAAAGTGCATATTAATTCAAATTAATGTCATTTTTATAGCACTTAACAATGGTCTTTTTTGCAAAGCATCTTTATAAAATTAAAAAGAAAAAAAAGGGAAATTAGTATGAAATGGGTAAGAAAATATGTGTAAATCATAATTATCTGATTGTCGGTGATGAACCAGCCAAATTAGCCAGTGGCAAGGAAAAACTCCCTGAGATGGCATTAGGAAGAAACCTTAAAAGGAACAAGATTCAACAGAATCCTCATTTGGGTGATAACAGAGAGCAGGGATTGATCTGCAGTCATACATACATGCATATTAAGAGCATCTATTGTAACTAGAGACTCCACAACCACATACTGTATGTCCCTATACAAGCTAAGCTTATATATTTTGTATGTATTTTTAGATGTACAGTCCTTTTTGCTCTTTACATTTTTACATACAACTCAGGTAACCATGAAACTAGTACATGCAGGCTTAAGTCACTGACAGTAAAACAAAGACACTCACTGAGCACCTGTAGACCTATTTTTATCTATTAATAGGTCCTATATCTTTCTTTCTTTAGCTAAATCTAGGTAATAATATTTTATAGCATGGTTTTATTTACCTAGTGCCATAACAGGTTAGCAGGCTCTCTGCGGGTGATTATGTGTTAATTGAACTAACCTATGACAAATGCAGGCACCGAAAATATCACCAGATCACTATGTCACACCAGTGTGTAAATTTTACAGTCACATTGGTGTGATGTCATGCTCTTTTTCCTTGCAGTGATAGTACAGAGATCTTGTATCTATGTAATATAGTGCACACAGGATTAAGTGAAAAGGGGCGTATAGAACAAGTGCACAAATATCATAGCCAGGAGTAAACATTACATGAGCCTGTTACTTAAACAAAAATGGGAAAATCTCATACACACTATAATAATTCTGTCACATTTTGACTCATAAAAATGCCCAGCATGACACTTCACCACGATGCCTGATGATCTCTGTCTCTGTGTCCTTTCCTCACACTAGTGCAAAATTAAACAAATACAGTTAGAAAACTATTTCAGACCACACAGTGCCGTCCACAAATCAACTTGTTGTTTATACCGCTTTATCCTGGTTACAGAGTCACAGAGAGCCTCCTATCCCAGGAGACTTATGGCATGAGGCTGGGTACACCCTGGACAGGGTGCCAATCTATCTCAGGGCACACAAACATACACACATTCAAGTAATTTGGGAACAGCAGTTAACCTAAGCTGCATGTTTTTGGACTGTGGGAGGAAACCGGAGTACCTGGAGCAAACCCACCAAGCATGGGAAGAACATGCAAACTCCATGCACACAGACCCTGAGGTGGGAATCGAACCCAGACCCTGGAGGTAGAAGGCAACAGTGTTAACCAGTTTGCCACCATGCCACCACTATATATATTTTTATTTTATTTTATTTGAATAGACCAGGAGTGATGAATGTATTTCTCAACACACCTCCAACACACTACATGTTCTCATCATGATGTCTACGTGAGCATAGATAATACATAAGATAATAATACATTATATGTGACATCTACACATGCCATGATTAGACAGAGGGAACGACATTAAAAAAAATAGAAAGCTCATTCATTGACAGTAAAAAAAAAAAATCTATCCCTAATCAGTGGTGAAGAAGTGGCTCTTGGGAATAAAGAGTTTTTGTTTTTTAATAGAGACTCATATGACCCCTATTAAAAAGTACAAATCAGAGTAGAAAACCACGTGACTCGCAAATCCTTCTGCATAGCCTCTTAACAAACCCAGCCAAAGTCACATTCTTAACATTTCTGTAATTAGTGTTTTTCACAGTCATGTATTTTTGTTTCCTGCGCCACAATTAGTTGTTGTTGTTGTTGTTAACGCTAGAACTGGACCCGTGGGAGTGCCTGTTTCTGTAGAGGAGGTTAGGACTGAGTGGGCTGTTCCTGTCGGTATTTGCACACTTACAGTAAGAGCGTAGGCTTCCTCACACACGCAGACGCACACACCCGCGCGAGGAGCGTCAGGTGGCTGGCAGCGGCATGCAGGAGCTGTGCGGTGCGAAACGGGCTGAATTTATCAGCGCCGGAGTGTGTAACCTCCTCAGGGGAGCACGGAGAGTGAGAGTGTACCGGGCTCTATCGCCATAGCTCGCTTTATCATGAAATCCTTCCGCAGATGTTCTCAGGCAGAAAGTGCTCGATGTTGAATCCGTGTAAAAAAATGCATCTGTTTCGGAGTTATAATTACCAAGTGTTTCCCGATCGCTATTCCGCGGAGAAAGCGAGTGTCAGAGGCATCAGCTGGGTAAGTCACTGTTCCTCATGTAATCTACTGGAATCTTATGTAATCTAACGTTGCAGTTAGTTCAGTCTGCATTGTTGCTGCATGAAAATTAAGGATTTGTAATAAATTAAACATTTAGCTACATTCTAACACTCTCATTTTGAACTCTTTAATTATTTCTTAGTTGGTTGCTTGCTTTTAAAAAGCTTGCTGTGAGACTTGTATCAGTGTCTTACTACACATCCTCCAGACCTGCTTATGACCCAAAAACAAACAACCAGGCCTGGGTTGGAAACACTGTGTTTTCCATTGTCTTTGCAAGGGTGTGTGTGTGTGTGTGTGTGTGTGTGTGTGTGTATAATGCCTGGCCAAAAGTATTAACAATCTCCTATTTTTAGCTTATTGTTTATTGTCAAAGTCACGTTTGTAAATGAACCTTCAAGATGTTTTGCACACAAAGACACAGACTGCCAGAAACTTTCACCTGCTAAACTGTCACTACTTACTGTAATACCTTCTCTGTTTGTCAACACTGCAGACGTCCGGCTCTGTGACCATCTGATATTTAGCATACTATGTGTTTAAATTCAACAAGATTTGTTTGTTTTACTCTTCTTAATTAGCTGCTATCTTAATTAGCTCTGTCTGTTCATACACTCTTCATGCACTAATATTAGCTCTGAGCACTTTACCTGCTGACAGTATGATTTACATCTCTCTACAACTCATTCACAGTTTGCAGAGAGGTGTGTTTGAACATGCAAAATAAAAACACGACAAAAACTTGTGACTAAATCAACAGCTCATTGTAAATCTAGGAAAATATTTTCTGATTAACGATGTGTGGAAGTTAACAATTAGGGCTTAGGGGTTGAAAATGTTTAAGCTAAATTGCAGTTGATCAACTAGATAAGAATATATTGTTCATGTTACTGTTGCCTGTTAAATTGCCTGTCCACCAGGGACAATTCTGGGATCTGACCTTTAGAGGGGCCCAGCCCTTATTGAAAATGTAACATGTATCGCGACTTGCTATTATATAGTACATTTCTACAATTACTCACTCATCGTCTATACCACTCTATCCTGTATACAGGGTTGCCAGGGGCCTGGAGTCTATCCCAGGAGACTTAGGGCACAAAAGAGGGTACACCCTGGATGGGGTGCCAATCCATCGGGGGGCGCACACACTTACATGGTCAGTCACACACTACAGGCAACTTCGGAATGGCATTAACCCTAATCTGTCTTTAGACTGTGAGCGGAAAACAAAGTATCCGGAGGAAACCCACCAAGCTTAGGGCAAACGCTACGCACACAGACCTGAGGTCCGAATGAATATATATATAATAGATATATTTTGATTAACAACAATATTAATATTACTACAAAGTAACATGATGTACTTTTAACATTTGTTTAAGAAAATGAAAAATATGTACTCTCTGATGACCATTTTAGACTTGTTAATAAATACTTATTATATTATGTACCAACTATTCAGTTATGTGAATAAAAAGACAGCAAAAAATCTGAGAAAACATACTTTGATATATAAAAGCATCACGTAGTTTATAAAGGTGATAGAATTAGGCTTTGCGGGTATTGGTTGCAACTTGTTGGGTGGTTGCAAAACCAGACAACCCCCTACCCTACAGTGGTACACACATGGTGGAAAGCACTATCTAGCAACTTAAGGTTAAAGTGCACCAGCACTGTAAAAACAGGTTAACATTAAATCAGAACTGATCTTTAGCAAACTACACCAATGTCAGCTATCACTTGCTCACGTTTTTAATCACCTGTGCTTTCAATCCGTATGTAACTAATTTAAACTGGAGCCCATAACTTGGCTTCCTTCACTAGAGCAGAAGAAAAACTTAACGGCTCTGACCTGAAATATTCACAACTTACTTCTTCTTCTCTATTTCTATGATGCGGCATACAGATTTCTAAGGTTATGCACCCATAAAAAAAACGTCTATGCTATCCACATTATTATATTGATGACAAATATTTTGACTGATTCAGTTGCTAGAAGAATGCCCACTATAAGAATAAAGGCACTCGAAGAACAGTGGCATAAAGTAATCCAGAGTCTCCTTGTACACAAATATTAGTTTTGGAGCAACTTTCAAAGATGTGCAGACAGAACAGTGTCCTCCCAACAGATATTCCAGGACCAAGTGTACAACCATTCTCAGACACAGCACTGGCTCATTCATTTATTTTTTGCTCTTGTGTTCAGGGTTTTCACAAGACCCAGACAATTACAGTAGAAAGGTTAATACATAAACAATATTAAACAACCTGCGTAGGCCTCCTTTGTCCACACATTGCACAAGGCAGATGTTGTGATACCATACAACACCTGACCTGAGTGTTGTAAAACTAAGGTTATAAACAGGTCTTGCCAGCAAATGTGGAAGCATGGTGTGCTGGTATTTTAGAGAATGTACATAGCTTAGATAAGATGAGGACATTTCTACCTGCCAGCTAAGCATGCCAGCTTCAGGAGTTTTACTGAAACTACCTCAAAGCCACCAGGGAGGATAAAATGTTATTATTATATTTTATTTATATTATTATTAATACGAATTGCGATTGATAAGGACCTACTATAATGATGTAAATAAATATTTGGCACATTTGTGTTGCAACCCAATAAGAATATTGTCATGTATTGCGGAGAGGCAGGGTGCGAGTGCAGACTGATGTTTATTATGTAAGTAGAGTAAAAACTTTATAAAGCAAAAAAAAAACAAAAAAAAAACATGGTCTACAGATATGAACATAAATACTATGACTGTGACTAGGAACTATCACTAAGGCTAATTAACTAGGCTATTGAATTAAACAGAACAGGAAAGCAAACACAGATAATAGTGGCCTAAACAGGATAATAACAGCAGTAAATAAAACAGCCACAAGACAAAGAGCCGACTGAAACATGGCCTATAAATAAGCAAACTAATTAGACAGGACAAGGTGCAGGTGAATGTCATTAAAAACAACTGACTAGTGTAGCGTGTGCTGGGAAAGAGTCTCACAAAATGCAAAAGTCTAAAACACCAAAAAACTGAGACAAATACAGGAGGATCATGACAAATATAAAGAAATACCTTATACTTAATACTTCAGAGAAAAATTGTCTGTGTGCATGGGGTTGGCATGTTCTCTTTGTGCTTGGTGGGTTTCCTCCAGGTACACAGGTTTTCTCCCACAGTCCAAAGACATCCCTTTTGGGGCATTCTGGCATTCCCTAATAATCATGTGAGTGTGTATCTGCGTTTGCCCTGCGATGGACCCTGTCCAGGGTGTACCCTGCCTTTTGCCCTAAGTCAATTTGCCAGTTGTACAAATTTAAAAAATCTAAAAAGATTGCATTGATAAATAATCAAAAATCTCTTGTATATCTTGAGTCACATGCCAGTTAACTTCTTGATTAATTCTTTCAGTGCCTCTATGCATGATCATCATGCCACACAGAAGCAGTATGGGAAGCTATTGATTCAGCTTGGCTTTGATTGCAAGGAAATGCGAGAATTGTATTCTCTGTATTCATGCTAAGTATCACCACAAGCTCTAAGTGCTGCTTGAGTGATAGTCACCTCATAAGTATATGCGGCTTGTGACATAATACAGTTTCAAGTACTTACACACCCAAGTACACACTACAGGACATTTGGAAATAGCAATCAGCCTACAATGCCTGTCTATTTAACATGGGGAAACACTAGAATACTTTATAGAAAATCACAAATTATAAGCGGAATATGCAAATACACACATATGGGCAATAAATGACACCATGTTCATTTTCTGTTTGCTGTTGGATTTTTTCCTATGTTTTTGGAATTTGATTTTACCCATTGAACATTAGTTCAAGTAGATACTTATTGCCTTGAAAACAATAGCTTTTCATATGAAACTCATCTGATTTTCCATACCACAAATGTTTTGGCAACCTGTTAAACCTGTTATAATGGTATTTGGTCAGAGACAAACCTAAAGTTTTCAGATGTGTCTACCGCATCACTCATTCATAATTGGGTTACGATGAACTGCAAATACCTGTATGACTGGGTGCTATTACTGTGCATAACACATGACTAATCACATATTTGTAGCTTCATTAAAAAAGCACAGTAGATGACATTCCTCTAGGAATCATTAGAGGTATGTGTGTCCCTTGTAAGGCCATCGTTCTAAAGCTTCTCACACTAAAATACATGATTAAGTTAAAGATTACAGTTTTATGAATTTCATTAAGTTCAGTCTCTTCAGTTCTTTATGTCAACATCATATTCTTTCTTGTATTTCCTCACAGACACCACTGCCTGAGGCCTTGGACACACAGGACACAATGAAGCAGGTATGAATGTCTTGAAAAAACAAAAAAGACCCATTATTTACTCTCTTAAATTAAGTTAGTTTATTCTATACCAAACTTACTATACAATCTTACATTGGAAGCATTTAAAGGAGGGGTGAAGTGTGTTTCTTTTTTTTTTTTTTTTGTATGTTTGTTTTAACTTAATAACTTAAACTTTTTACTCCTTTGTATCTTTACCAAAAACGTGTGTAAAGAAAATTCACCTGTTGGATTCAGTTTCTAGACACCCAGCAACCTCACCCCTCAGCAGTGACATCACACTAATGGTTCACTTTTGTAAAAATCTGATACATAGTACTCTGTCTACACCCTCTATCTCTATTGTTGGTGTACGTTGCCATCAGTCTTTGCTATTGTGTAAGCCTTGCTTTACCATGAATTCAGGGCTTGACATTAAGCTTTTTAAAAGATTGTGTACTTGCCAAACCTACAAGTCAAATATAGAAATAAAGTCTTATTTTTAAATTTTGCTATCTTAAAATCACTCTTTACTTAGGTTATATAAAAATCATCAATCAGTGTTTGAAATGACACTCAACAGCCAATCAGCTTCCACTATTTTACTATGTAAAGTAACAGTTATGTAAATGGCTAAAAAGACTGAAGATCACTGAAGATTCACACAGTATAATTATTCACATTCATCCTAGTGGTGGAAATTAAATAAATAAATGCAAAAAAATACTAAATATCGGATTGGAAACCTGTATACATGAGTACTATAGAGAGATCCAATGAATAAAATGGAGTTGTGAACAGTTCCACAATCATCATTCAACTTTTATATGACAATCTAATTTCATAGTAATTAAATTTTATTTCATCTTATATCTGATTTCTTCCATGCACGTAAAACACACATTAAGTCACTCCTGATCATAGCAGACCATAGAAATCATTTTAGACCAATTGTGGAGAAATTTCCTTTCCTCTTTCACTTTTAGCTCTGTGTCGCTGGTTTTCATCATATGTTTGTTTTTGTTTAAGCAATATTACACGAGTGGCAGCTCTGTGCTATATATATATATATCACAGCTGTAATAAAGTGTAACATTGCTGATATACCGCAGTTCCACAAACACCATTTATTATTAACAGATTATAATTGGTTTATCTATTTAACCAGTTATTTTCCTCTGGCAACATATATCCTTTCACAACTGACAGAACTAACTAATTGCACCTGGTGGATTTGGTGACCAACAGGTAGCGACTGATACCTGTTGGTCACCAAATCCACCAGGTTAATTGATAACGGGTGAATTATGCTAGCATTCCACTTGTTCCGCTTTAGGATATCAGCTACAGTACATTAACTTCTTGGTTCCAAGGTTAAATCTCAAACAGTGTTAAATGGATAGCCACAATAACCTTTTCCACACAACAACTAGTGCCCCTGAATTAAGGAGGGATTTGGAATTTAGCCTTGTGTTAAAAGCTAGTTAGCTTAGCAGCTTGCCTTAGAAGTAAAATGAAACAACATGGACGATATACAGGGAATTCGTAATGACTTAAAAGCAAGGAGACAAAGTGTTGTTTAAGACGTCATAACACTGTCAGATGTG
>JAOVVB010000050.1:8712822-8726308 GCA_028570985.1 Heterobranchus longifilis
GTTAAAATTCTTGCTTTGAAACTACTGACATTTTTATTTGCTTCTACTGTAAATGTTTGCACCACTAAAACAGAAACAGCAATCTTCATTCTTTTTTCCTTTCCATTTTCCAGATGCCCTCTGGTGGACACTTACAGACTTTTTTGTTACTAAATGGGCTTTTGTACCTTGGTTTGCCATATTATTCCCTCACCACACAATGTCACTAATGCGCAACCTGGGTCACAAATTAATGATCTCATTATACAAATCAAAAAAATAATTTCACTGTCCTGTTACCTTTGTGTACAACATTGTGTGTGTGTTTTTTATATTAGTTATCAAATATTTGATCGGATAGATATGACAGCCATACCTAGAGCTGTGACAGCCCAAATATACAGAAACAACCCTTGAAGCCAAAAACGTATTTAAAAGGTTAATCAAATAAGAAAATGGTTGTTTAATGTATTGTGATACTGTCACATGGTCATGAAAGACTCAGTTTATGATTACTATTACAAAATCCAGATCAGTTTTTGCATTATAGTAAAGGCTGAAGTAAAATAATATCAAATTATTATTACAAATAATATATTACAGTAACTAACATGGCATACTGCATATTCCATTATAGTACTTTTGCAGTGTTGTAAAATTTTGCATAGAACTGTAAAGCTTTCTGGTAAATCACTCACCAATAATATGATTAGTTTGAAAGCTCAATGACAGTTTATGTCATCACCAATGATAATTTAAATAGAATTTATTTCCTTTCTATGCAGGGGCTGCCCATGATTTGTTGTTTAAGTAAAAAAGTTGGAAAATCTGTAGATGCTATTATTCATTCTTTCAATTTTGAGTGCCACTTGTGATCTTTCAGGCTTTCAGTCTTAGCAGTACAAGAACATATACAGTTATCAGATATAACATTAAAATCTCTGACAGTTGTAGTGAATAAAATCGATTATCTTATGATAATGGCACTTGCAATCTCCAAAATGTACGCTTTCACCCATGCAATGTTCCATTCAGAAACCTGGCATTCATGTGGCCATTATTTTGACGCCTGGAAATAGCATTTCCTAATGGCAGGCAGTGGCCTCTTTCCGCAGGACTATAGTATGTTCTACCACAATTGTTTAAGAACTGTGGGATTTGCTAGCCAAACCAGTCTGATCCATGAAGGTCCCACCTCCACAGCACACCTCCTGCAGTCTTGTGATGTCCATGCCTGAAAGTGTCAGAGCTCTTTTGGTAGCAGAATAGGGACCTACATCATATTAGGCACGGGTTTAATGTAATCGCAGACATTGGTGTCCAGTAAGTTTGTGTTCCTCGTGTCAACATAGACCTTGTAACAAGCAAAAAATAAGAACTGGATTGTGTGTTAATTCTTTTATTTTACCAGAACCTAATTCTCAGAATGAAGAGAAGACCTGGGGTCACTGTACAATGTATATATAGAATTAGTCTTATAGAATTACTGTATACTAGTAATGCCAGTTGCATAATATTTGGATTAGGCATAAATAAATGTCTAATCCAAAAAGACATTTGCATGAAACTGCAAAAACGAGTTAAAATTCTTGCTTTGAAACTACTGACATTTTTATTTGCTTCTACTGTAAATGTTTGCACCACTAAAACAGAAACTGCATGATAACAGAATTAAATGTAATTTCATCAGTTTTTTTATTCTGCTTACTCTGGTGGAGGTCACAGAATTGAGGTAAATATTGTTGATACTCATTTCGGCCTTAAAAAAATATCACAAATATGAACAGTGCCATACTGAGTGCACTACAGCCCAGTCTCCAAAAACAGTGTCCTGGGAGCCTTAAGCTGAAATTCTGTTTCTGTTATTCTGTTAATGAAACACTCGTATTCATGGGCAATATGCCAAGACACAGACCACTTTATAAAGAAATCTTACTGAGCAAATACAAAAACATTTACATTCTCTACATGTACTCACCCATGTCCAGACATGTTTATGTTTGGGCAAAGTAAATGGAATACCTGCAGCCAGGAAGGTTTGTTGTCAAATGTTAAATATGCTGCCTATCTATAAGAGTTAAAATAGCTCTCTTATGAGGGTCTTTACATTCAGTGTTTTCTCTGCATGGAGCATCTTTATAAATTAATCATATTAAACATATTCCAAAAAGATCATTTCCACATAAACTATAGGAGACAAGAGTAAAATCACATCCATCTTTAACTAATTGATCAAAATATAAGTGCACTTCAAAGTTTTGGAGCACAAAAGAGAATATTCATCGACCTTCAAAGTATAAAAATGATGAAAAAATGCTACCACAAAAAGCTCAGGATAATTCACAAATCACTGATTTTTGAATCTTGTGGTTTTTTTTATCTTCCGCATTAGCTGCATACCAGAGAAATCCTCAAATGTTACAAAAAGCCACAAAATGTCCCTAATCTACCAATATTCAAAACTGTATTTTTATTTCTTTCTCATTACAAGTTTTCCCCCTATTTTATAAATTATATAACAGGTAGTCATTCTCTTACACAGATCATTTTAAGTTAATTAGTTGGAGTTTTTGTCATTGAAACAATTTATTATTAAAACATAAAAATGTACTTTAAAAAAAAAAAATGGTTAACCGTCGTTGCACAGCAGGTTCTTTAGCTTTCGGACTGTAGTTTTTACAACTGGGTCACTTTTGATCTATTTAAAGGAATGCAGGTTTGTAGTACAAACCACTGCAATATGCTATTGTGACTTTTTTTGTACCATCGAAATAAAGGTGCACATTGTTTCTTAGCTCCCATTCTAAAAATGAAAAGTACCAAAGGGCTTTGAAGGAGGAGTCATGAGTGGGAATGGGTGTAGTTTTCACATCACACCATAATTTAAATAATCGTATGACTGGTATTCCTTACTCCTTACTGGTCCCTCTGTGCAAAGAAAAGTGTATTAATATGGATATTTTTATTTTGTTTTATTTTGCTTTATCTTTGGATCACTTATATCACAAAAAATGAAAATCACTAAAATGTTACATAGAATTTAGTTGTTTTGTTTTTTTTTTACCCAGATTTAGTTTATATTTTATGTGTTATTTCCCACACTCTTTACATATTATCATTTTACAAAGAACCTCCTCCCGCTTAATAATTTTATTCATGGCAAATACCTGAAAGTCCAAAGCTGAAACTTAATGGACATTGTAATGCCATTTTAAAGTTAACAAATAATCTGAAAAAGTGTTGTTGTTTTTTTAACTCGCTTTATTTTAGTGACAGCTTTCAGTATAGGCAACCATGCTGACTACCATCACTGACTTTTACAAATTGCTATACTTTAAATCATGTCTTTCTTATTGTACTAACAAGTCTGATCACCACAACAGACTAATTACTGTACTAAGAATCCATTCCACTGTTTTGTTTTAAGTAGTTAAACGGCATGTTATTTTTGCTTTTTTTCTACTCTTCAGCCTTCTGCTTTGATATTCCTATCTTGGGTGTTCTGGCTTTCAGAGGCAGCATGGATGGAGTAATAGTTTGTAGTCCGGAAGAGAAAAGCTGTCCACTGCTTGGCTCAATATCCCTTACCTGAGCAGTCAGATCAATTATAGCTGAGGTACTGGTAACCATGATTGCTAAAGCTTCTTGCTGTGCCTTATCCATCATGGATGATTTGGACTTGGATTGTCGAGCACGCTTTCTGAGCCGAGAGTCTTTTGAAATTTTACACCGAGTTTCAAGAGACACCCCTGTCTTAGTTTTTTCTTCCATTCTCCTTGTTCCATTAGACTGCAGTCTCTGTTTTGCCTTGTGTGGTTCAGGAAATGGGCCAGTTAGCTCCTGAGCTCTGTCGGTCGGAAGAACTTTTGTTTTTTCTGCTGTTAAAGAATCTGTGGGGGAGGAAGGCTTATACAGCTTCCGACTTTTTCTCCTCCCCCCTTTCTGTCTTGACCTTAGCTTTTTGGTTTCAACAATGGGTGTATTCTGTACGATAGCATTAAACACAGCTCCCTTTTCACAGTGGGATTCAACGTTGTGTGGGGCCTCCTCCCATGGTACACTAATGGGAGTGTGTGTTGTCAGACCTGCTAAGTTAGTATTTTTAGTTGTACTCACTGTGGTGTTATCTGCCATCATGTTTTGTAGGTTGCCTTTTATTGGCAAGAAAATCGAAGTTGGATGTCTCTGTCTCTTTTTAGCCATTCTTTGTTTCGTCATAGCAGTTGAAAGTTTGCTTGTGGTAGTGAATGGCACTGTGGAGAACTCCTTATCCTTGACTTGCTTTTGTGGGCCCAAACCAATGGCCTTTTGCTTTGCATCTGGTGCAGTGGTAGTGTCAACTTGACTCCCGTCAGGTGTCCTCTGTTGCTCATCTCTCATCATCTTATTAAAGTGCTCAATGTCTCCCATGAAAGTAAATTTGCTGTCCATAAAGTTTCCAGAGTCTTCCACAAAATTCTTTTTGTTGATGACACTCTCTGATCTGTGTGCAGACGGAGTACCTGTGACACTCTCACTGTCTTTTGAAATGCTGCCTGCATTCTGCTTTTTCTTTTTCAACTTCCTCTTTCCTCTTAAGTCCTTTTTCTTTTTTCCTGCATCCTTTCTCTTCTTCTTTTTGTCTGAAGTCTGTGTTTCACCTGTGTTTCCACCATCAATAGATGACCCCTGTGAAGTAGAAACTGTAGCAAGTACTTTGATGAAGTCCTCAGCTGCTGTGACAACATTTGTAAGTGAGGGTTCTACTGGTTCTGGGTTTTTGGATCCTGAGTTGCTTGACTGTGTTGTGTTTTCTGACCTGCGTGGTTCTTCCTTGCTCTCATCTGTCTCAGATAATTTTACTGTAGGAGGTGCTATGGTCAACAGATCAATAACTTCAATGTCTCCAAAATCATAAGGCACTGACTCTCTCAACACAGCAACAGGCACTTTGTCATATCTTTTACACCTTTATAATAAAATAAAGAAAGAATTACATTATATAGTAACAGTCAAAGTCCAATTCTTGTTTGAAGTAAAACCTGTAGGATGTTTTACTTACATTCCGTACCAGTACCGCTCAACACACTGCTCCTCAAGGGAGAATTCAAAACAGGGAACTTCAATCACGTTAAAGAAAGCCTGGCCAACCACTCGTGATGAAGTGTCATTAACCTCCCTTAGACACTGCTTCATTCTGCAGGGTAATGAGATTTTTTTTTTTTTTTACAAGCACTAAAACATAGTATTTTAAACAAAACATAAGGCTAAATGTTATAGATTGAGTATGGAAGATTTTACTCTTAATAATCTTAATATTCCTCTCTAATTAAATAATTAATGTGTGTTTAAACATGCAAAGCCTGAAATTTGGTAAGGGCAGTTTCCAGGACAATGCATGGTAAGCTTTGGGTTACTCACGCATTGTCACAGTCACAGTGCGAAATGGAATGCCACTTGAAGTTGGTGAAGCCATATTTCGAAGTAAATGCATGAATGACATGGGGACAATGGTCATGTGTACGGCAGCATTTGTCTGTCTCAGCAAACTCTCCTGGAGGGGACAGACAAATTCAAAGAGGGAAGTGAAATATGGCTCAAAAGGTTGTAAAAAAAAAAAAAAATCAGGTGTTCACAAATTTAATAAACAAAAAATATTTTTAAGGCAGCAAAGATAAATACATACTACAACTGAAAGATTTGCAGAATTAGGCTATTTTTATTAAATAGACAAATAAGTTTAGGAGAAATACTGTCAATACAAATTGTATCATGCTTTACCTGTAAATGTGTATACCAAAGTATAAAACTTAATATAAGCTATATATAGACTATATACCCTGATCATAATGATCCTCACCTAGTTGATCGTAGTTATCTGCGATGTTTCCTGCTCCACACCACAGAGTCCCGGGATAAGTGAAACCCCGCTTGGATCTGCGCAAACTGTGTTCGTCTCTTACCGCGTGTCTTCTGTCTTCAGCCTCTTGTCTTCTTACACTCTTTGAATTCGCATCGTCGGCTTCCTGAGGGTTTAGACCTACACGGCATGCCGAAGAATCCGCGCACGAAGTTGTATTGAGCAGAAAGTATGAAACGTGGCTCTCCCTTTCCGCGTCTAAAGCGGAAAGTTGGCCTTTAGCCAAGTCTCTGTCTAAGTAAGACAGGAATAAGAAAAAAACTGCCCACATGACAGCTCTTCACTTTCAGCACCACGACTTCTGAGACAGCACCAGGCGGCCAGTCCGTGGCGACCGAGCGGGTTTTAAAAGGCTCCTGGCCATGGGAGGGGCTCTCATACTTAATTACCATCTTCCCATCATGAGACGAACTCCTTAACCTGTACAAACCTGCAATTCTGTCCATATTGGACAGTGCATGCAATGAAGTTATGTACGTTATATCTTGATTATTCTGCTTTTGCAACACAATGCAAAAACGCTTAGTACAAAGTTATTACCTGCACAAGAGCAGCTCCAGTGCCTATTTGCATTTTTATCATTTAAAGAAGTTAAATATTAATGTGAGCTGTATACCGTATACGCCCATTCGCTTGCATTTTACTGGTGTCAAATTTAAATCAAGTTTATGAATGAATTAATGTGGGGCCAGTGTTTTTTCCCAGGGCTTAATTTGGAGAATGAACTCGGAGAGTGAACTGAAAAATAGTACTTTGACCGAAAGTTACCCTTCCGTCTCAACAAGCTCGAGATTTACTCCGCTGACGCGGCGAGGGGCGGGGCCTGTCACTGTCTCCACGGTAACAAGAGATGGGGTGATTCCTAGGGCCCAACGAGATTGAGCTTCAAACTGCACAAAGCAAGTGACCTGATTTGGATTGAAGCCACATTTTTTTTCCTCTTGAGACTAAGCATGGGTGCAGACTATCCACCAGTGTAAACCAGTGGTTTTACTTACATCAGAATGTTGGACTTATATAAATAATTACTGACAACAATTCACATGTATCACTACATGTCTAGTCATTCATTTATTCATTTATATAATTCTAACATATTAAAGAATATCATAAAACCCAACTTTTATTTAAGTTTCTTATCTAACTTTTGTTTGCTGTATTATGGCAAACCAGCCCACGTACTGAACTGGTTTGCCATGATTATGTGATATAATAATGTATATATAAGTATATATAATTTTCTTTCAAGTAACAAGTGACAAATTTGACTCCTTTTTGTTGGCAGCACCACACCCTCTTTCATTTGACATATAATATGCCTATCTGTACAGTGTTTGTAGAATGTTGAACAATGGTTGAAGAGAAACCATTCAACAAATCTGGCAATTTTTTAACCATAATCTAAACATTAGAACTGTGGTGAAAAATCCAATTACATCTCAGAAAGGTCAACTGAAAAATGAAGGTACATTTGTTTATATACAAATTGTCTGTGCACAGCATGCAAAGTGCTATTATGTCTAGGATGTTGGAGCCATTTCTAAACAACTGTAGATTATAAGGTAAATTCAAACAATTAGATTTAAGTACAAGATTTTATGTGGTGTAGCAGCTTTGCGAATGCCTGAAAGTTAAGTTCAGCCTTTATTCGTCACACATATATTACTGCACAGTGAAATTCTTTATTCTTCGTATGTCCCAGCTTATTGTTAGTAGGAAGGGGTCAGAGCACAGGGTCAGCCATTTTACGGCGCCCCTGGAGCAGACAGGGTTAAGGGCCTTGCTCAAGGGCCCAACAACAGCAACCTGGCAGAAATGGGGCTCGAACCACCGATCTTCCGATCCATAACTCAGAGCCTTAACACCCAGTTTTTCAGAACAACTTCCCCCAAAAGTGCTTTTCTGCCCTTGCTTTTCCAAGACTTCAGTAGTCTGTTCATAAAGAAGTATAAAGGAGCCCTTAAGGGTTTGTCTCAAGGGCTGAACAGTGGCTCTGACTCACAACAAATAAGAAGGTGGCTGTCACTGAGGGCAGCACTAATGTACTATTACACATTGAAATGGTGATTAAAGATCATGGATCACAGGGTTCAAGGTAGAAATTTGTTTCTTTGCCTTTACGCACTTGTGTCAGGGATTTTATATCCTGTTTCTATTAATTCCATGAAACAACAATCAATTATTCAATTATTAATATTTGGTCCTTTATTTCCCTGATCACTACAAATTCCACCGTTCCCATTTCCAACATGATTCTGATATCAGAGCTCTCTGTATCTAAGTAATACTGATCCAATTTCATCCTCCATTTCAAGCCGACTCCTCCACTTGCTTCTCCTGCCAAGTGTTGCAAAACATCAGAGATGTGACATCAATGTGTTTGGTGTTCCCTGTGTGTCATCTCATGCAAGATGTATATCCTGTCAATCAACATCACACATACATGCTGCATGAAACGCCGCAGCGGATCTGATCAGAAAATGATTTGACTTTCGGATTCAATATCAGTAGAGTTTTATGGGATGATGTTGGCCCCTAATGTCTATGTTTAAATTATATTACATTCCGATTACTACGGTTTTAGTAGCAGTCATAATTTTTGTACAGTAGCTTTACTGGTTGGCAAAAAAAAAAAGGTGAAACACTCTTTCCCCTCCACCTGCTAATTCTACAGTATGTGGAGCAGGCTTTCTATTGAGCACCCAATCACGGTCAACAAACTGAGCAGGAAATAACAGTGTACTGGCCCCAACCTTGCCATTGTTACGTGGCACCACCTATTTATACTGCGAGTTGGTAACGACAAGTATTAGTTAAGTCCAACAATGACGGGGTAATTAATGTTTAAATAGCTTTTCAAGTGCTCTAAATAAAGTTGCCTAGGCTGACTATAATATAACATTACGTCACAGCTTTATTTCCAACACTAAAGTTGAGCCATGTACTGAACATGAACCAGGACTTACACGTCCATGGAGCGTCAACCATTTCATAAATAACCATATTTAACTATGTACAAGAACGTTCCAAAAAGAACTCATTTATTAGGGTATTGGAGCTTTGAATTCCTAAACTATCCACACACTGGTCCAAGCTGGCATTATTTAGAGCCTACTTGTTTTTCCAGATATTACAGTTTGGAGTAAGAGTTTCTCAACATGTATTATGCATGCATTTATTGTGTCTCTGCTGTCAGCTCCAAGTACTGGGTTGTTATTTCAGCACTTTGATACTTAGCAGGAAACACTGATGTGTATGAATAAAGCATGTATTTAGATATGGTAATGCTACCCAAGGCAATCTGGGAACAACAGCTGCCAATTAAAACACAAAGAAGCTGAGAAGCACCTCTGTCTGTCTTTTCTCTCACTCTACCTATACCCCTGTCTCTCTTTATCCCAGTTAATAATTGATCAAAGTGTGAGATTTGACAGCAGTCTGGGGGAGAAGGAAGGGAAGGGAGGAAGAGAGAAAGAAAGAGAGAGACTACAAAGCACGTTCAGTCAAAAAAAAACTCCATTGTAAACCTTTCTAAACCATGTGCTGTACCTTATGATGCACAGGATTTATTTTTGCTTATATTTGTTTATTAATAATCCATTCATATATATCGTTCAGTCATATTGTTAATGCATACTAAATATTTCATCTGTATACTCAAGTTCTTAAATAAAAATAAATAAACAGACCTAATTTAATCTTCTAACTTTGGGATTGGGATCAATATCCTTATTTAATGCGTCCCAAACCGATACAAGTACAGGTGTACAGTTTTTATTTCATAGAGAGATCTGGTTCAGACAAGTGGCATCAAGAGCAGAACCATAAATACACTGCTCGGCCAAAGAAAAAAAAAAAGTCACCACCTAGATTTACCTAAGCAAATAGCTTAGCCTATTAGTCTTCAATTGAATAATTACATGCTATTTAACCCTAACTGATGCTTTTTTCATAAATGTCAAATTATTTGCATACATCAAGCAAAGAAAACAACTAAGGAAATTGTTGTTGATTTATCCAACGGATTATTAAAACCTTAAAGAATAGTGGTGAATCATCATCTTCAAGGAACAAGTGTAGTTGGAAAAAATAATGGAATGATCTTAAACGTTCTTAAACGATCATGATCTTAAATGTTTTGGGAAATCGAATTGTTGAAAAACACACAACTTTGTTTAATATTGAAAGTAAGAGCATTTCCACTGACACGCAATGCGAAGAGTACTCAAAGGACTGCGACAAAGCAGCTGTGTAACCTCAAGAAAAGGCCAGCCCGCCCGGCCCAATGCCACAGAAAAGCCAATGCAGCAAAAAACACCAAAAAAGTCAATGCTGGGCACGACAGCAAGGTGCCGGAACACAGAGCGCCTCACAGCCTTCTGCACATGGGGCCCGTGCCATAGAGGGCCAGAGGCACCCTTGTGGTGGAATAGGTGGTCTTTCCGTTAATGGCTTTAAAGTTATGGCTGATCTGTGTGCGGTTTGCTTGAATTTTAAAAACTTTATAAAGGTGATTTAGAGCTAATTCACTTATCAGTGAAGCTAATTGAAAAAAAAGGCTTCATTTTGCTAGGCAGCATGGACAATGAATTGTGAGGCATTGGAAAGAGGTTACAGTATGACCTCAGTCAACATTTACCCTGTTCCAGAGTGATGCACCCACTATGCCTAGTAACTACTGTACAAGCCTGTGGGGGCTGTGTTAGGATATGCGGTTGGTTCTGTTGGTCAGATCTAGATTCAGCAACATTTTATGCCCCAAAAAATAAGTTGAATATACTAAATGACCAGGTTTTTCCATTAATGGATTTTTTTCCCATAATGCCACAGGCATATTCCAATATGACAATGGCAGGGTTGGTCAAGCTCAAATTGTGAAAGAGTTGTTCAGGGAGCAAGAAACTTTAACTCCATTGAGAATATTTGGGATGTGCTGGAAAAGAATTTATGCAGAGGTCTGATTCTCCCATCATCAATACAAGACCTTGGGAAGAAATTAATGTGACTTTGGACCGAAATAAATGTTGTGACATTGCATAAACTTATTAAAACGATGCCAAGGCAAATGCGTGATGTAATTAAAGCAAAGGAGGTCCAACATAATATTAGAGCTTGTGATTTTTTTTTGGGCCGGACAGTGTATATAGATATACACCAAACTTTACAAGATTTTCTCAAGCATGTTACGGCATGTCATTACTTGAGAATTAGCTCTAAATTACCTTTATAAAGATTTTAAAATTCAAGCAAATCGCACACAGAACAGCCATAACTTTAAAGCCATTAACAGAAAGACCACCTATTCCACCACAAGGGTGCCTCTGGCCCTCCATGGCATGGGCCCCATGTGCAGAAGGCTGTGAGGCGCTCTGTGTTCCGGCACCTTTCTGTCGTGCCCAGCATTGACTTTTTTTGGTGGTTTTTGCTGCATTGGCTTTTCTGTGGCATTGGGTTGGGCGGGATTGGACCCTGGAGGCATAGATAAGCCTAGGATGCCCATGACCCTACTAGTTTATTGGTATATAATTCCATCAATGTCATTCACTTCACCTGGAAGTGTTGTTAATGTTATGGTTGATCGGAGTAAATATGAGCATTGAAGGTGTGAAATAAATGCAGTGAGAAATATTTTACCAGTAGCCCAAAGCCTAAAGCCCAAATCTAAATGAGTTTTAATTTAAGCTACACAGGAAACAATTTACATATGCAATGTTTTCAAAACAGGTTAAAGACTAGTTTAAAACCAGTTGAAACAAATTATAATTTCTCATTGCCAGCAGCCTATAGCATGGTTTAAAGAGACTGAACAATCTGTTTCCATGTTTTAATTAAATGTTTGGAGTACAGAATAGAAAGTTCAAGAGGCATAATCTATTGGTGAGGATGAGACACAATTTTTACTTTCAGATTTTAAGCTCATGATCCAAGGCATTGATCAACACTAATCAAATGTCATATTAAATTAACAATTTAGAAAGAGTAATTCTCTGTGGAAATATGGATATGCATGACAATTACTTGTTTGAAAAGGATTAAGCAAATCAACTCACGTATCCTGGGTCCTTTGAAGAATAATTAAAAGCAAACCCAAATCAAAAGTTTCGTTTTGTAATTATTATTCCGGCACCAAAAGCTATTTCGATTATGATCTTGTTTGAGTATGCAGTTACTTGAGTCTCTCAAGGAAAGACACAAATCATATAATACCCATGTGAATTAAAATGTCACTGAGATAAAGCATTCTGGAGCTTCAAGTTCGAAAAGTTATAAAAAATGTTTTTATAACCACATTTTTCCCCTGGACCCCTGACTTGAGCATGCAGACTTGTCTAACTGTGAAAACTGACACCTTAGTGAACTTGCTTTTAAAACATAGAAGGAGCTGAAAAAGGCATTAGAACATGCCTTAGAACTAAACATACTGTATGACAGCCATCACAAAAAAAATCATCACATCCTTTCATGCAATGCAGCAATTTTAATTTTGCACCCAGATATAAGTTGGGTAATTATATTTGTCTCTGGCTGTGTATACTACCAGCTTTTGAAATATCTGAGCTAATTTAGTGTATATTAACCTCTTTAAGTGAGGTTAATATACACTTGCTCTTTTTTTTTCAAATTTCATAAAAGTGCATTTTTAAATGCAGTGTGGCCTGGATGTCATACATCCTTTTCCTTCTACAAAATGTTTTTTTTTTTTTTTGAGTTTTTTATTTCAATCCCAAGATGATTTTAAAACTACCAACTGAAGATTGAATAGAACCAGACCACTCGACTATCAGAATTGGCCTAGAACAACCACTGCACTTAAGAAGCAAAGCATCTCTGCATTTAACAACATCAGTTCTGATGCTTTATAAAATGTTCACAAGAAATGTGAATACTAGTGCTGCAAATTCAGAGGTTGTCTATTTGAGCATTCATTTCTGTGGTTATATTTTCTTAATTTAGATTCAGGATAAGTTATATTTACATGTTAAATTTAAAGGTCCAAACACAGGTCATAGATGTCCCTGGGAGTGCGTTTAATAATGCCCTAGCTGAAACACCTCTCAGATTATGCATTTTTTTTTTCATATCTCATACGTGTTCTCTGTTTCATTCCACTTCCCAAAAAATGTTTCAGTGTCTATGTAAATGAGCTCCTGTTTAGCCACACCCCACCAGAGACCAGCAGGGCTTAGCAACAAATCATTGGTGGGTATTTTCTTATATAAGGTCACATTAGGGGAAAAGTACAAGCCCAAAAATGAAAAAAGACCAAAGAAAGCATGGAATGTTTTTACCTTAAGTTTTTTGTTTGTACAGTATATGCACACTGGAAACCTATCTGAATGTCAGTTATGAAATATATATCTTACTCACTCACTCATCTTCTATACCACTTTATCCTGTATTCTGGGTTGCGTGGACCTGGAGCCTCTCCCAGGAGATTTAGGGCACGAGGCAGGGAACACCCTGGACAGGGTGCCAATTCATCGCAGGGCACACACACATACACTATGGGCAATTTAGGACCACCAATTAACCTAATCTGCATATCTTTGGACTGTGGGAGGAAACCCACCAAGCACGGGGAGAACATGCAAACTCCATGCACACAGA